>VYXD01015352.1:725497-872755 GCA_013397195.1 Hylia prasina
AAAAAAAAAAAAAAAAAAAAAAAAAAGGTAAGACTTTTAGCTCTCCTTTCAATAAACAGAACATGTAATTTCAGCAGCATAATTATAGAGAAGGAGAACAGGTGTCATGGCACCAGGACAGGTCATCTGAAATATCTTTAAATATTAACCAAAGCAAAGCAGAGAGAAGATCAAGGCTTAGCTTTCAAGTTACAATTATAAACACAAAATGAGTTCTTCTTAATTTGGGAGATACCAGGTCTGCATACAGCATTAGCCATTTTCCAGTACATTTCCATTAGTAATGTCTTTGCTGATTAGTTTTTTTCTAAATTAGCATGTTTATCCATTAGCATATCAATATTGCTGCCAACCATCCTCTTAATTTTTAGTTTTCTTGTTGCAACAAAAAAATTGCCAATAAAAGAAAGCTTTACTTGAAGCCTTAATTAAGTCTAGTACAATTCTTTTTTCTTTCTTTTTTTAAGCTTGTTTAATAATACTGTGTAATATTTACTCAGATTATAGATTTGCTTTGCTCAATAAAACCACTTGCTTGGTTAATCAAAAACTTAGTATTTTGGTTCGGCTGCAACACAAACTATAGTATTCTGCATAGTTTGGAGACATTCTAATGAAAGCCTGACTTAAAAATCAGAAAATCAACAACATCACAGTCAAAATAATTTTACATAATTTCTGAGACTCCTCTTAAGAGGAGGTAGAGACTCTTAAACATAAATCTCCGATCTCTTTTATACAGTCATACCATATTGCTCCCACATCAACAGGCTGAGATGTTTCTGATCAGACTTGCATGTGAGAGAAAGGCCAACCCCAATTCTTTCAAAAGTTTCTTTTTGTTCATATTCCTCTCTTTTTTCATCATCTATAATTTTTTCATTGTTTTGATATGTTCAATTACATTAATTTGAAGTCAGTCACAGCAGAATAGCTAAGACTTTGTTTAACAGAAGTATACAGAGAGCTGGCTTGAATCTATAGCAACACCAGCTTCTACTGTCGACACTGTTATTCAGGACAGATACTCTTGTCTGACATAATTAAATCTTGACAGTAATTATTTCTGCTGATTCCTGGTAGACTGCTGTTAAAGATATGCTTATCCACTTTCAAACACACTATCTTATTAAACTAAATACATGTCAGTAATTACAAAGCTGCACTTTTTAAATCTGGGATTTTCTAAAAGTCTTTTTAAAATAAGATGATAGAGCTTTCCCTAAAAGGATCCCCTGTGTTTCAAAACCAAGAGATCTCAGACAGTGCCTGATATTCCACTGCTTGATATGAGAGAGAGAGAGGGAAAAAGACAGGGAGAGAGGGAGAAAAGACATGTTTGCATGTACACAGAGCAGGTTATTGAGAAATTTTTGTTTTATAACTCAGCAGGTCAATGTAGATTAAAACTATATGGAAATGTTGATTCTCACTGTTCCTTGTTACCTTCAAATAAGAAATTCCCCTGAGCCATTATGTTAATATATTTAATATAAAACAGGTATTTCCTATTTATTTCACTTTTTGACAGGGAAGATGGGATGATTTTGGATAATGGTCATGCTGAACCATTAATATTACTTTTTATCTCATAAGACTATCAAAACATGGCAAAGAATAGGTAGGGAACAAAGTTTAAAACAAAGTTGGATGTGAAAAGTAAGATTAGATTTGCCCCAAATGTCTGAATACTATTCTTAAATATTACCTTAAAAACTTCTCCAGTATTCATATCTAAGAATATAAAATATTTTCACAATACGAGTACATTTAGCATAAGCAAATGTTTAAACAAAAGAACGAGGAATTTTAATGAAGCGCCCTCAGGAAAATGTTTAAACTTTGCCCTTAAGTTTACTTTGTTCACTAATAGGCTTCTATTTCTAGTACTGAGTAGGAAGGATAGGTTCAATGTGTTAATAAGAAAAAAGTAATACTATTTAATTAATTCTGGCTGAACACACATGGTTTAATATACTTGGCAATATCATTCCATCACATGATATGATAATTTAATGGAACTTTTTTATTTAAATTGCTGGCAAGTTTATGAAATTATAAAGCAAATAGGCCATGCACTTGGGTGTAATTGACTGTATAAATGTGTTTTATACTATACTGTTGGCAAATTAGCCAATCCCTGTCACAGAATCAATTATTATCTAGCTGTATTCTGCAAACACAATAGCAGAAATACAGCATTTGCAGAAAAAAATCCCCACTATAATTGTTAATCTTACATTGTGCATCTTAAAGTCAGGCAATAAACATTCATACACTGTATAATCATTTTACAATAAGGCTGCTGCCAAATGAGTGCACATTTAAAAATTTCTTGCTGAAGAAATTCCTTGACTGGAGGTGCTGTTTTTGTTTTTATTTGTCTTTTCCTCTTCAGATCAGTGAAGTGAGTAATACATGTCAGTGACTCAAAAGATATAAGACTTGATTGCATGACTGAAATTTCCAAAGCTACTTAAAGGGATTTAGACACTCAGTTTCTCTTGGAACTATGTCTACTCTAACCCCCACCTAATGACAGTTCTGAGTGCTTTACCAAAAATTACAGGATGTAGTCATCACATTTTTAATTCATGCTGTTGTTAGACATCAGTGGGGAATGCTGAGTGAACTGGACATTTAAAATATTTTCTTTTGGTTTCAGTACTAATAGGAAGTTGCTTGATTCTTTTATATGTCTCTCTCCAAGCAGGTCATATTTAAATTTTAAACAATGTTTAACATAAGAACTTCTTGATGGTGTAAACACAGAAACAAAATATACCTGCACTGTTACAAAACTCAAAAACCTGCTGTTCTTGTAGAATGTATGAAATCACAGTGGTTCTGAGCAAGTAAGACTCAAGACATCTAGACTACCATCTCACCAGCATTCCTTCCTGTTTCTACATCTCTGTTGTGCAAGCACTGAGATAAGAAGTTTTATGGATTTATGAACTGAGCAACCACTGAACAACTACAAGCAGTTTCACAAGGCAGTTGTAATAGTGCTTCTGTTCACTGGAAAGAAACAGTGTAAACTTGTTGGCAGATGGTATAGTTCTACTTATGAATGTTACCCTGTACCCATATGTGGGGTTTTATACTATGATCTGCACTGCAGCTACAAAGTGAAGGAGGTTCACGGTCATCCAGGTGCATAGAATTGCATCTTACGTGTGCATCCTTCAACTAGCTCATGTACCAAAACTGTTCAGTGTTATAGCAGGCAGCACAGGCCCAGCAGAAGACTGACAGGTCCTTGGAAACTGAAGTTCACACTGCTGTGACTTCAAGACTACAGAGTCACAGGCTATAGGATATAAAGCTTTCTCAGGGAAGCCTGTGCATACCTGTGAACAGATGCATGGTAGATATCCCCAGCACCCTTAATGACATGCAGAAAGCAAGTTGTTTAGAGCTTTGAAAAGCTCTGCAATTCTTTTATGTATCTTTACAGCACTTATGTGGGAAAATACCACCATCCAGCTGAGAGTCATCAGAAATATTCTGTTGTTCTAGGGCTCCAAACTCAGCACTCCCAGTCTCAACTCCATTATTTACCTAGACATTATTCTTTCCATGGAACCAAATTACTGATACCAGTTTGAAAACAAATCTGCCAAAAGGGAAGGTATCAACCATGTGCTTCTGTCTTAGCATCAGCCCCACTGAGGACACTCATGAATATACTGTACATATTTCTTATGAAAATGAACCATGATCCAGCTACTAGTCCTCTTAGAATAGTACTGTTTCCTGTAGTTTTTAAGTAAAGAACTCCTTTACTGTCAATTCCTACATTCCCCATATTAAAGGTTTAAATCAAGAACTTTCCTGACTCCAGGGTCTCTTGACTGTGATGTTCCCATTCAAACTGTGCTGGCTTCTAAGTTTCAGGCTCTGATTCAACTCAGGTCTTAAGTTAGAACACAGTGTTTTTTTCTGGATCCTACTCTCCTATAAATGTTAAAGTCACTAGTCTGAAGTGAAATTATGTCTTGAGCTTCTCAAGCAACACCTATGAAAAATGTATGGTTTGTTTTACTGAAAAACAAAGCTCTAACACAAAAGGATGAGAAGAAAGGTGGAAAAAAAGCAGAAGGTTTCTGTCATTATCAGACTGTCAAATTTCTTCTCAGTCTTGTTCCACTTCCTTAATCTGTTTAATTCCCTCTGATTCCTCCTGGTACAATTTTGTCATCTCTATTTTATCCAGCTTTAGTGATCTCACTTGCTGGTGAAGTAATTTTGAACTCTTGTGCCTGAAAATATAACTTTAATTGCACGTAAAGGAGGAAATATATCAAGTTTGGGGACCAGAAGCTATTAGTCATATTAAATGTACAGTTGAAATTTTAGAAAGAGTTGTGCCAGTTGTGATTACTAAAATATAAATCTTTGGCTGTGTGATTCATCCTAAACTAGGAATCTTAGAGATAATGGCAGCATCCTGAACTATAATTTTTAAATTATAACATGGCTGGGACATCTTACAGAGTAACTTGAAAGAGAGTTATAAAAATACACTGAGTTCATTGTCAGGAAATAAAAACAAGAGAGATTAGGGCACAATAAATGTCTGCAAATGGAAGATCTAGGATTTTATAGCATATATATAGGATATATTTCAGGATTTTTTTGTGGGACACAGAAATCAGGTTTTTCTTTTAACAAACAAATGAATTAAAAAATTGTATTATCCAAAGTTGCACGACATGTTGAACCAGTTTAAAAGAACAAGCAAATCCCTCTCTCCCAAACCCCAAACCTAAACAATCCACATAATTATCACTGTTTCCTTGGATAGAAAACAGTGAGGAGATTAACCTAACCTAAGGACTCAATGACAGTTACTGAGCTTGGACAAGAAATGTTTCAAAGAAATTAAATGGAACTACTAAGATAACGGGGAAGATCGACAACGTGTTGTGGGAATCACATAACAGTGCTGCCTTGTTAGCCAAGTGCTAGACAGTTCTGGGGCTCTGTCCTCTGGGAGAGAAACTGACATCAAGTGTATCCATCAGAGCAGTCTTTCTTACTTGAAACAGGGAGTCTATGATTCTATGATTTCTAAAAAACAGTTATAAAATCCCATTTCTCTGACTGCAGCAGGGGGAAAAAATTAAAAACACAACACAATAGAGCATAGCCACTTATAAGTGTTGCTCCCCAGCAACATCTCTGTTCAAGTAGCTTTCTGTACTCGACCCCAAGGTCATTCAGATAATTCAGTGATGGAAAGACTCAGAGACATACAGACATTTTCTGTAAGTTTATTTGATAGACAGTCCAACCTAACTGGAAAGGTCTCATTGATTCATTATTTCTATTATTTATTAAGTGCATTAACCCAATCCTAAACAAGTCCTAAGCAAGGACTCTGTCATGATAATTTACATTGAATTGTCTTGCTTGTCTATAGAAAAGCATTATTTTCTTGGATAGGACAAATTATAATAATCCAGAAGGAAGATTGCAGCATTTTTTCAAGCAGGGAATTGGGATCTTACACTTCATAAAATACTTTTGTAAATCTTGGTTTCATGTTTACTGTGGTACTCTCCTTCTATGATATGGTGATCCATTTACTGGATGAAAGGCTGTGGGTGTTGTCTATGACTTTAGTAAAGCCTTTGCCATTGTTTCCCTCAGCATTCTCCTGGAGAAACTGGCTGCTCCTGGCTTGGACAGATGTACTCGTCACTGTGTAAAGAACTGTCTGGGTGGCCAGGCCCAGAGAGTGGTGGTGAATGGAGTTACATCTAGCTGACAGCTGGTCACAAGGGGTGTCCTCCAGAGCTCAGTGTTGGGTCCAGTCCCCTTTCATATCTTTATCAATGATCTGGATGATGAGATGGAGTGCACCCTCAGTAAGTTTGAAGCTGACACCAAGTTGGGCAGGAGTATTGATCTGCTGGAGGGTATGAAGACTCCACAGAGGGATCTGGACAGACTGGATTGATGGGCTGAGGCCAGTTGTGAGGGGTTCAACAAGTCCAAGTGCCAGGTCCTGCACTTCAGCCAAAACAACCCCAGGCAGTGCCACAGAGCAGACAGAGTGCCTGGAAAACTGCCCAGCAGAAAAGATCCTGGAGATGATGGTTGACAGTGGCTGAACATGAGCCAGTGTGTGCCCAGGTGGCCAAGAAGGCCAATGACATCCTGGCCTGTATCAAAAATAGTATAGAAAGACAGGAAAGACTTTGAGATACTGGAGCATGTCCAGGAAATGGCAATGGAGCTGGTAAAGGGTCTGGAGCACAAGTCTTATGAGGAGCAGCTGAGGAAGCTGGGCTTGATCAGACTGAAGTAAAGGAGGCTCAGAGGAGACCTTATCACTCTCCACAACTGCCTGAAAGAAAGAGGCTGGTCTCTTTTTCCATGTAAGAAGGAGAAAAGGCCTCAAGTTCCACTAGGGGAAGTTAAGATTTGATATTAGGAAAAATTTCTTCACTGAAAGGGTTGTACAGCATGTGAACAAGCTTTCCAGGGAAGTAGTGGTGTTACCACCTCTAGAGGTGTTTAAAAGATATGTAAATTAGCACTTTGGGATATGGTTTAGTGGTGGACTCAGCAGTATTAACTTTATGGTTAGACTTGGTGATCTTAAAGGTCATTTCCAACGTAAAGTCTTCATGACTTTGTAACTCTTGGCAAGAAGATTGTGAAAAATTTAAAAAATAAGGGAATGTAGGTAATTTTGGGTTGCATTTTAATATGGTGCATATTTGAAAGAGTTCTACCAGGAATGAAAGAGTGTTTCTCTTACATACTGAGATATAAAAAGTTATCTTTCTTTGAAAGATGGAAAACAAAAAGAACGTAGCACAATGTGGATGTTATACACCTGAAGGTTCAAGTTCAAATAGTTCAAGTTGTGTTTATGTTTCAATGATAAAGCAACCATCTATGAAATTCCATTTTATTTTTTCTTTTCTTTGAATGAGTGGGAGAGTTATAAATAAAATGTTGTTGTTCAAGGAGGTGTATAAATAAACTGGTATAATTAGGTGTCATAATTAAGGTGCCCATTGCTGTTCCAGACACATTTACATAATTGTCAGTGCTAAAATGAAAATAATTGTTTGTCAGAATTGCTTCTGTTGAGACTGATAGTTCTTTAGTTTGCATAGTTTTCTATAAGAATTTGTTTAGAAAATAATCTAAACTCTAAGCATAAATAACTACACACATGCCACAATCTTCATAAGTGAACAAGTGTACAAAATTTACCACCTTGGAATTTACACAAAATGTCTTGCCTGGTATCTTGTTACACATCTTCTGCATAAAGGCCAAACTATGCTTTCAATGTTCTATCTGAGATTTGCGCAAGCTGAGCAAGTAACTGCTTTGCAAAATGGAAAGAGGAAAATATTCTTGCTTTGTGAGAAATTACAAGCAAAGTGGTGGGTTTTTTTCTTTGGTGGGGTTTTTTGACAATTTGGTTTTATGTGTTGTATTACTTGTTAGAGTGCACTTACAAAAGTATCAGGAAGCAGAGGATTGAGTCTTGTGCCAGTTCACGTAATGCAGATTTACATTACTGCCTTAGAAAAACAACTCAGATTTAGGCTTAACCAGTCTACAACAGTTTTGCTTTACTGAATATCAAGTTAACCAGATATGTTAAGTGCAAATGTTTTTAACCTAAGAAGAAATATCTTAGGAAAATTATATTTCTCAGAGCTAAACAATTTTGTATTCTTATAAAGATGTACTTGAGCACAGCTGCCGTAATTTAAGATATTGTCACATGTGTGTAGAAATAACGGATTTTACAAATCCTCTAAAATCCTTTAGAAACAATGAAAAAATTATTCATACACTTGCTATGACTTTTTTCTCCTTAATGTTTTTCCTTCTTCCCTACTCTTAACCTTTGAAATTTCTCTTTTTTCTCAAATTAGAAGCTAAAATTCTCTGGAACAGTTTTGATCTGTTAAGTAGGAGTCCTAAGCCACAAAAAATTAAAAATTAAATAATATCGCAGTAGAGGATACAGTTTTATCGAGGGAGATGGGGTGGGTAAGGTCTAGAGCATTCTGTTTCCTTCAATATTAATATCATCTTCGCTTCATTTGGTACAAGACCATCAATATCAGAGTTAGATTCACACTCTCATATCTCAAGATTAATTTTAAGTACTTATCTGACAAAAGAAGTAAGAAATTAATGAGATCAGAAGATCATGTATTTATTATTCTTATATGTATTTATTTGAAGAGATGGAGGTATATTTCTTATTTTGAACTGTTTGCTCCTAAAAAACCTGTTCTGCCTCTTCTTCTGTAATCCAAGAATGAGTTTAAAATGGGAAGTATCAAAAGAGAAATTCTGCATGTTTCTATTTCTTGGATAATTATGAGAAAGAAGGTCTCACTTAAGAAATATGCATTCCTTCTTTTTTTTGTGAGAATATCAGTACATTTTCATCACTGGGAGTAGTGAATAAACAATCAAAATCTTTTGATTAAATCTGACAAACTTCTCACATAATAGTAATGTAAATGTAAACTACATATCTCAGAGAAAAAAAAATCTAAATATATACATCTAAGTAAATACATCAAATTATGATCAAGCTCTTTCGTGATTTCATTTTTCAATTAAACAATATAATTTCAAAATTTGCTTGTAATATTTACTTTCTTTCTCCTAGTCTTTAGCTCATCTACTTATAATAATATCAGCAGTCATATGAAAAGCCATTAAAGATGATCTTGATTGACTAAGAGCAGGGCTCACATCAAGGTCTTGGCTATCCTGCTTCCACCTTCATTTCTCCATGACTTTCAATCTTATCTGTTTTGAATATCTGTTCTATAGATGGGAGGCTACTTTAAACAGTTACTGGGACTGTTTCCAGAGGTAGTCATGTAAGGAGTTAGTATCATCAGAGGCCTTTGGTCCAGAACAGCAGAGGATATGATGGGGTCTTACTCCATTACTCCCATGGCTATCAACATGGCCAGAAAAATAGAAGAGCTTTCATCAGAGAGTGAGTAGAAAATCACACTGACAATGCAGCCACTTGTAACAGTCATTACCATCATCAGAGAAGACAAAAAGAGATTTGCTAATATCTTACATAATTTTAAAATTGACAATAGCAGTGAACTTGATAAATGCATTTGATTAGCAACTTGCCTGATAATTGGGTTGATGAGTGACCTCTTGGCCATCATGCCAAGCTCTGACCAACTGTAGCCAGTGATGAACCTGCCCTTATGTCCTTGTGGCAGCTCAGCCCTCGGCTAAGGGCTTTCCATATCATGGACAACATGCTGGCCTTTGCAGCATCTTCACTCAAAAGAAAGCCTCTGAATTTTTGTGCAGGATTAAAAGTAGCTCTGCAAAGCCTTCCAGATGAGATAGCACTACTAGCAAGGATCTGTGCTTTCTTCCCCAGAAGACAGTGTAAGAGTTTTACTGTGGAAAGTGTAAAGCCATGTAAGAATGAGGACGTAAGACCAGTTCTGCTCCAAAGTCTCCCTTCCTTACCTCTGCTGTGATATATGAAATCATTCTTTCTTAAACTAGACAAAAAAGGAAAGATGAAAGACACAGTACAGACCTCCACAAAAATGTAGTTCTGACTCCTTTGTCCTTGTTTACCTGGGAAAATATCATGCTTTCAATTCTTTCTAAATATGTAACAGTAAAACTGTAAGTTCCCTGGGGTAGAAACACTCTTTCATGATGCTTTTTTATAGTACCTTGCAAAATGGGACCACATTCCCATGTGGTCTGCAGGGAGTTCTCTAACAAAATAAATAAGTAATGCTTCCAGGAAACACATCAAACACAGACTACACTGCATCACCTACTGAACAGAACATTAAAACTTCTAAAAATATCAACAGAATTAACTTGCATGATGCTTAACATGGAAGCTAGCAGTACATTTTGCAACACAAGAAAAGAGTTGTAAATGTGTACTCTAAAGCCGTGAAAATGGCATGTGTTTTTTAGATGTAATAAAAAGTAGGGCATGGCTTTTTAGTATTCCATTATTAAATAGGTGAATATTAAAGAAAAAGCAATATCTATTAATTATTATCTAGTAATTATTACAGGTATCAATTGACATCTAAATCTTTTAAATGTACCTCCATAAAAATTAAATTTGAATGAGTAAGTTATCTGTTTGTAGGCACTTAAGAATGTTCTCTAAATTATATCAATACTTCTTTAATTATGTTTAAGAAAGAGGTTACTCCAAAAAAGTAGTCTGCAATAACAACTAGTCCATCTTGGTCAATTATTCCCATATGGGTAATAAATCCTCCCTATTTGCATACTCAGCCAACAGATATGCTTGACTGAGTCAGGAGAATTGATAACCTCTTTGTAAAAAATCTATTATGCACCAGATCAGCATGTCTATAATCTCAGGGTTCTGCATCAACTCCTTTTCCTCCTCTGAAATGACCTCACTAGTGAAGGAATCAGGCATTTTATGAGATTTGTAAACAGAATTTACAGCAATATTTGTTTGGCTGTTTTTTCTGCAAATTACTAACTAATTGCTAACTTCAGGAAACTGCAGGAGAACTCTCGCCCCAAAACAAGACCAGCGTGATGACTTTTAAATTGCCATCAATCTCTTTTATGGAAGTACTAAACACCAGTCATTCAAACCTAGACTGTCTAGAACACAAAGTCACCATCAGCACAACCCATGCAATAAGCAACATGTTGTCAGAAGCACTCAACAGTATCATAAATTATGTGCAACTCATCCACTGCCACCCAAAAGCCCTCCCTAAGTGAAGCTTTTCCTTCAGTTCTTTTTTTTGCCAAACCCAACTCTTTAATATTGAGATAAGGTTGCTCCCCAAGCCAACTGTTGAGAGTTATGAGAAGTAACTGATTTTCAAAAATAAGCAAGCCAAGGTACCCAAAAAGAGTAGCAAAATAAATATAATTAATAGAGTCTGCTATTAACAATATCCTTTAACTAGGAAAGCATGAAGTCCTATGCTATCCTGAAAGGGCAGCCTCTGATGACAGGAACTTATTGGCATTTTCAGCTGCGTAGGCTTTATCACATCTACTCTACTTAGTAAGTGTGACGGACACTTCATGTCAGGGACTTCGATGTCATTCAGGCTGATGGGGTTTAGAGATGATATATCTTTCTTGCTCTGGTTAGGAGCAAAATGTACAAAGAAATTGTGTGGTCACACTGTTCAAAGTTAAATGCAGACCAGAGGAAAAAAAGTTAATGTGCCTAACTGCAGTATTTGCTCTTAGCATGCAGTTGCAAGCTTTGAAAGTCCCGTTTAAGTATCTCTTTTTTAAGATAAATACCTATTAAGTAATGTATATGCACAAGCTGAAGTGTTAAATGGTTTGTTGAAACCTATTAGAGTACACAAGATGATAAACATAAATTATAGCTAATATACTGCACCAGTGATTTTTAAACATAAAAATTACTGACACTGTAAAAACACACTTGAGTCATCGTAGCAGCATAATAGCACTAATCCATGTTTATCCAACCGTGCACTTTTCAAAAACAACACAAACCTCTAATAAATGCTTTGGCTTCACCTTGACAACTTATATGGGTTATTGCCTCGTTCATGCCTGGATAACCATGTGTTATGACTTAAATGTTCTTTAATATCAATTTATGCCTTGAAGAAAAAGGATTGAATAACATAGTGTACATATGGTTCAATTTATTACAGCAAAACAATCATTTTAGTTTGAAGATATTTTCTCATGGTGCATATCATAGAAATCTTATTCAATAGAGCTCTCAATAAACCAGATTTTTTATGTCACAATAAATGAAACTAAGGCAGCTAATTGTTGCTAAGATTCTAAATAGATGAGTCTATTTGGCTTTCTTGTCAATCAAGAAATAAATTCCTTAACACTTGTATTTCTGGATTCTAATGTCTCTAATTGGATTTTACACTATCTGATTAACGACGTAGTTTATAGAGTACTGTAAAAAAAAAGTGATACTTAAAAAGTAGAAGACGAAATTGTGGGCTGTCAGCATTTGTGGAAAAGGCCAAGACAACATTGAGTAATTTAGCATTTTTGCAAAATGGCAAGGAAAAGCATAAAACCTGGTCAATGATGCCTCATTTGTGGTACTCTTGTTGTGTGTCTGTGATACAAAAGAAGACCCTGGAGTGCTATTCTGAAGAACGTTAAAATATGTAATAGTCTGTACTGAAAATGGATTGCAGTTTCAGAAAATTACAAAATAAAAAAGAAATCCAAATTTTAATTTAAAACCAGCAGCAAAATATAAGCTTAAAATTCAGCCACAGACTCATGATGAGTAAAACTTGCAGAAGGTAAAAGCACAAGGTAGAAAACAATGCCACAAAATAGCCTTGCTACTTCTGCAGTACCAATTTTTACTGACAGTCTTATTTTCATGAACTCTCCACATTTTCTAAAAATGTTTCCAGCAATCCTTCAGACAAAGATCTTCTCATATATGAAAAGAAAGCAATCCTGAAGAGTTATGGCTGCAGATACGCAAGTCTGTCTTTTGCCGTGTAATTGTTATCGGAAGGTGAAAAAGACTGGCTGGAAGCTAATTTAAAACCATGACAACAGTAGAATCAGCAATGGCTGTGGGCACTACAGCTCTGATGATGATGATGATTTTTATAGTATTCAGGTCTTAGAATCATAGAACCATAGAACTGTTTAGTTGGGAGAAAACTTTGAAGATTGTCAAGTCCAACCTGTGTCCAAGACAAACCAATGCACAGTGAAATATTCACCTTTAGGTCAAAAACCCTTGTATAATACCTACGCACATGTGGATTTAGAAATTTTGGAAGAAAAAGTTAGTTCAGCTATATGGAAGAATCCTAACTCTTCATCTTTCCCACGGCAAGAATAATCTCAGTACCCAAATTTGAATTGATCACTTACTAATATAGGTAAGAAAATAAAACTGCAATATAAAGATGGAGCTTATTCTGTAAAGGACCATGTCTGATTTCCAAAAATTATGCACACTGGAGAATCATATACAAAAATAAAATACTTTACTATGCAGCTCTCAGTAATTAAGAGATCTACCTACTGCAGTAGAGTTGTTTTAGTATTTGAATTATCATTGCTATTAATATGTTTTTTCGTTCCTCTGCTGCACTGAGTAGGATCACTTGTCAGGCCTCCTCTGGTCCATTTTGGCTAAGCTCCTGTCTGCTGCCCATGTCGTACAAAAACAGCTTCTTGTTCCCTGTAGCCAGGGATGGGGAAGACTTTTTCCCCTAAGGTGAGTCAGCAAACAAAAGTAAAACAAAGTTAAACCAAAATGTAAAGCGACAAGAAAAACAAATTAAAATTTAAATTTAAAATAAAATGAGAAGTAACTTTTTTTTTTTTTAAAGTTCATTTTTAGGCAAATTAAAAAGTAAAGCAAAACCAACCAAAGTAAATTAAAAATGAAAAAAAAATGTGGAACACAAAACCAAAATAACTACCCTAAAGCCAACATACCATATATAGGAAACCAAAGTAAAACCAAAAAAAAACAAGGACAACCAAGTAAACAAACACAACAACAAAAACACCAAAACCCCAAATCTGAAACCATAATACGAGACTGTAAGGTAAAGTGAAATAATACAAAAACCAAGGCACAACAAAAAATGAAAAACCCAAAGTAAAAAAAAGTTTAAAACCCTCACCAAATACAATGTATGACCCCAATGTAAAACAATGTATAAAATTTTTAAAAAAGAAAAATTTTAAAAAACGTAAACCAAAGGAAATAAAAATTTTAAAAATTCAAAAGTAAACCTCCAACATAAAAACCAATGAAAAACATAAAAACTCAAATAAGTAAAGCTCTAACAGAAAGGAAAAATAAAAGAAGTAAACCAAAGTAAAACAAATAAACCCCAAAGCCAACCAAAGTAATCCAAAGTAAGTCAAATTAAACAAAAAACTCAAATTAAATGTGAAACTCAGTGGACAACAAATAAAAATAAAACCAAGTGAAAAGGATAACAAAAAATAAAAATACCCAAACAGTAAACCAAGGTAAACAAGTCAACAAACTCCCCCAATAAAATCCCAACACAAGACCACAATGTAAACTCTCAATATTCAAAAATAATAAAAACCCAAGAGCAAGCCAAAAAAAACAATAACCCAAAGTAAAAAAATTTTTAAAAAAGAGAGGTAAACCACTTATGGAAAACAAACAACCCCCCCCAGAAAAAACCAAACACAAAAACCAAAACCAACCAAACAAAAAAAAACCCACAAAAACAAAACAAAACAAACAAAACCAAAACAACAAAAAACCAAAACAAACAAAACCCCAAAACAAACAAACAAACAAAAAAAGTTGAACCAAAAAAACCCTCCAACTGAACTCTCTGCCACTGAATAAGGTCCTCTGGTTCAGCCAATTCTCAATCCACCCCACTGTTGACTCATCTAGTACACACTTCCTGAGTTTGCCTACGAGGTTATTGTGAGCGATAGTGTCAAAAGCCTTGCTGAAGTCGAGGTAGACAATACCCATTGCTCTCCCCTCATACACCCAGGTAGTTGTTTTACTGTAGGAGGCAGTCAGGTTGGTTAAGCAGGATTTACCTTCAGTGAATCCATGCTGACTACTCCTGATCAGCCTCTTGTCATCCATGTGGACATGAATGACAAAAAGCTGTTCAGGTGTAGTCAGTATGGCCTCCAAAATGAGGTCTTGCATCACTTTCCCAGGGATTGAAGTGAGGCTGATTGGCCAGTAGTTCCCTGGGCCCTCCTTCTTGACCTTTTTGAAGGCCAGGGTGACATTTGCTTTCTTTCAGCCTTCAGACACCTCTCCTGATGGTCATGGCCTTTCAAATATAACTATGAGGAACCTGACTATAAATTCCACCAATTCTCTCAACCCTGGTGGATGCATACCATCAGGGCCCATGGAGTTGTAAATGCCAAGTTTGTTCTGGTGGTCTCTGACCAAATCATCCTTGACCAAGGGAAGGTCTTTCTCCCAACATTCATATACCCTGGATTTCTGGGTCAGAGATCCCTGGGGGCTGATCTTATCAGTTAAAGCTAAATTCTACGTTACATAATTGAGTAAATGTGTGGGCCTAAGAATGCAATCTACAGCAACAAAAGTATATGAGGAAGGAGCTAAGACAGGGTATAAAATTCTTCACCACTGAAGTCCTACAAGTAAATTCAATCTGCACTTGAGATAAAACTACAGAAGAGCAACCTCTAAAAGTAACCTAATTTACGAGTCAATTCAATTTTTTCTCTTTCTCAGAAATTAATTCAGCTTCTCTTATAGGAGATAGTATCAGAATATTTCACAATTTTCAGTGCATTTATCTCCACAGTATCCTTGAGCTATAAAAGAAGCATAATTACTGACACTGTAACAGAGAAATTAGGGAAATAGCCACAGTCATTGAAGAAAACTAGGAAAATGCGATAAACTGGTTAGTTCTAAGAGCCTCGACAAGAATCTGAACCAAATGATTGCATTTTTTTCTGCTTCTTTTTCACATTCCATGTTTCAGTCTGTTTGTCGCCTTTTGGTAAAAGAAAAAAAAGCAATCAGGAGTTCAGTCAGAGAGATCAATAGGAATGCATGGAAGAAAAGAACACAATGAAACAAGTAATCTGAAAGGAGCTTAAGTGAAGCAAAAAAATTGATTTCTTTATTTTAAAGAAAAAATCAGGTACAACACCAGGTAGGACAAACTACAAAACAAGACAGAGTACTTATGGCTGTAGATTTATTTAGAGAGAAACTACCTGTTGTCTGTCCTGGCTTGCTGTATGACTGAGGAAAGAGAAATGACAACAAAGAGCATCATTAGCTCAGTCGTGAGCCAGATAGATCAGCAACCATGGGACAGTGCACTTGTCAGACAACATTCTTCTCTTCCCCTTCTTAATCCTGGGTTTCTAAGTACTAAGACAATTCAGTGACAACTTCTGCTTTGTATCTTTGGCAGTGTATATGAAGTTTGCTTAAAGATTTTATTTAACTACTTTATTTAACTACTTTATTTAACTAGCTTGCCAGTCATAGTTTTACATTTCCTAAAGTTCCTGACATATTTTCTATTAGTCCCACATTTTACTGAGATCAGAGATTTTTGTCTTTGCAAAAAAACCCTATTTAGCGAGTCATTTTGTACACTATAGTTCACACAAATGCGGCTGACTTTACAATTCAAAGAGAAATGTTAAAATAATACATAGAAACTCATAATGAAAATAGAACATTAAAAAAAAAGTACTTAAAAAAAGTGAAATGTGGTTCTGGCATTGTCCCCTTTGAATTGTGACATTTGTATAATCATCCTTTTTTTTTTTTCTTCTCCAGAAAGACGTATTTTTAAACCAACTTTAAATTTTTTCAAAAGCTAAAATAAGAATGAGAATGCCAACAAAGGCTGTACTAAAATCTGTATTACATGTTCAATGAAATTGCTTTATAAGATTAAATTACTGTAAATATTTTTTATTTGTGTATACAAGCATAAGAATTTATTTGCTAGTGTTTCTTGGTATTTAGTTTTTTTAAAACAACATTATTCCTTTTCTATGTGTAACTTTGGAAGGAATTTTTAATACAAGAGCTGCTTACTATTTATTTTAATTTAAGAAATCTCTCTCTCCAGAGATAGTTCCAGAAGCTGGATTTCACCCCAGCATTCTTCAAAACAGCCATTCCCACCCTAACAGTTAATAGTCATATATGCCATAGCAGAAAATTATCCATTTTAAATGTTAATCAACCCATGAGAACTATGACCAAATAGATGATGACAAAAGCATCAACTGGGATATTTATTTAGGATGAACTTTCCTTGAACAAAAATAGTTCAGTAGTAGAAATACTGAAGTCTGCATACAACCTCATTCCAGGCAAATACTGTGCTGTAAACAAAATCTTCACACTTTTGATCTCTGATTTTACTCTTGTAACTTCATTGCAACTGCATTTCTCACATGAAAACTTACTGTCTTGCATGACAAAAAAATCAAAAGCACATTTAGTTTTTCCAGTCCAAACCAGGTGTGTTAATCAACTATCTACAGCTGTTGTAGATGACAGAAGGCATAAATAAAAAAAAAAAAATTAAAAAAACCCAAACCTGAAGAAAACAAACAACCTGTTTGAATTCTTCTGCAGCTGCAGAGGATGTGGGACCAGATTCTGACATGAAAAAAAAAAAAAAAGAGGTCCAAATTCAAGATACACCAATTCAGAGGAGGAAAATTTTTTGTAATTTAGAGAGTATGTGTTACCTTTATACCAACTTTACTTTCAGGTCTTTCTTGCAAGGACCTTAGGTACATAAAAGGCCCAAATATTCTGTTAAGTTCAACACAATTATTAAGATTCACGTTTTAGGTCTCTGATATTGACTTTATTCAGAAATGGTCATTTCTTACACGAGGTAAACTCATCCAGACCTAAATCTCTATGCTATTTTTTTTTTTTTTTTTAGTGGTCTGCAAGGGGGTTCTTCTCACAGGGCCACTGGGAAAAGCTACACTCCTCAAAGATTGTTCTAGAAACCTATGCCTTACAGAGAGCAATTGGTTCTCTGCCATCTGGTAGTAGGATATCTCCAGTGGCCCCTGGTTTTCCAGCAACACTGATAAAACCAGCCATGCTGATACTAAGGACATGCACCACAACAAAGTACAATGAGAATGCCATCCAGACTAGTAATGTGGATCATTTACTGGTACTGAAGCAGCTACATTTTTATACTGCCTTGTGGTAAACAAAAGTTGTAATATTCAAAAGTACATTTTCTTTAAATTCTTCAGACCATCCATGATTTGATGCTGCTTAGCCTCAGTACAGGTCCTTGACACTTCAGGTAGTTGAAGAAAAATCTCAAATATAAAAATAATTTCATATGTTTCCACAGCTTCCGTCTTCACTCTATCCAGTGACATACACAAATGCAACATTAGTAAATTACTTGAAAGGTCTAGTAAGCTTACCCATGCAAAAACATAATTCTTCCTCCTCAGAGGGAGTCTGAACATTCAATATATGGGGGCCAGTATAATATCAGTTTTGAAATTACCTTTATTTTTTTATGATGAGGGTAATCCCATGGGCTCCCCTCAGTATATGTTTGTCTTATTCTCTTCAAGAGCCAAAGTAAGAATGAAGTGTCTTTTACACTGTTTTTACTTATGTTTTTATTCCAAGCTCTATAGAATATTTCTAAATCAGAAGCATTCAAAGTTGGCACATAGGTCTGCAATTTTTTATTCAGAAATCAAGTGTTCAGAAGAACATTTAAATTTAGGGTATAACTCTTCCCTGTAAGGGAAAGGAAACAGAGCGGTCAGTTGGGGTTTTGCTGTTCCCAGGTTCAGAGCAGTGGTGGAAACTGAACCTACAGGGAATTCTGAAGACTGAACAAGAAGATTAATGTTCCATTGTAATACTGTGTTAGCATTTGTCTCTGAAAGTAGAAATTTTGATTCATGTTCATAAAGAATAGGAAATATATTTTAAAGCATTACATTGTTTTCTTACCGTATGGAATATATTTCAAGCTATTGAGTGTAAAGGTTTCTAACAGAATGACAGAAAATTTTTACCATAGTACTGCAGAAATATAAAGGAAATAAGTAGTATGTCCTATAGAAAGAAAAGTCTGAGTACTTCTGTAATGGGTGTCATTTAGATGGATAAGAGACTCCTTAATATTTGCTTATTCTTTTCCCAGATTTGGAAAGCTGTGTAATGGACCAAGAAATACGGGAAGTTAGACCATATTTTACAAATGTGTAAAGCACTGTAGGATACAAAAACATACTAGGCCAAAATTTTTCAAAAATTGCCACCTAATTTAGTAATACTGTGCTGAGTTGTTTGATTGTGATGAAAATATTTTATGGTTTTCTTAGAACAAACCTTAGTTAGACAGTAATAAGGAGTATCAATTCCAGGACAGCAATTTTATTTTCTTTATATGTTTGATCTTCTCAGTGCTAGTACTGACATGAGATTGAAAATGTCAGGTACATTGGGACTGTGCAGGGCAAAAAAACCCACATCTACTGAAGATCACACGAACTAACACAAATAACTGCGTGTGATGTATCATTGCAAATAATCGCTATAAAGATGCAAAAGAATATATCTATTTTGTAAAAATTCACTGTAGATTTCTGCAGAATTTTGTGATTACACATAAAAACCTGTCATATAAATACATTTAAAAATATCTAACACTTGGGTATGTTCTTGTGGATTACTATTAATTTTCTGGATGATAGTAGTTCCTAGGAATCCTTGCAATATGTTTCAGACTTTGGCCAACAGCTTTACTTTTAGTAACTTCCGTAGTGTTTATTCTACTATAAATACGAACATTACGTCCTGCATTTGACCAAGTCTAGTACTACTTTATGCTGTCTTTTGCTCCAGAATTGCCGCTGAACTGGCTCTGGAATATTAATGCTTTTGCCTATGTGACAACTCAAGCCTATGAGAGTTGGAAAATTTATAGAATATAATAGTCACAGGTCAGTTGATACAGTCAGTGTAGTACAGATAGTTATTAAATTTCAAAAGAAGCTAGCTTACTTGATAGGCAAACAAATATAATTTTATAGGCTGAGTGTACACGGGAACATTTGCAGTTGAGATCCATGCTGCCTGTTTTCTGCTGTCCTAATTATTTTTTATTTTTCACAGTATGGTTCCCTCTAGTGATTCTTATAAGGAAAGAGGCTACCTGATCCCTTAATCCAGCTAACATTTTACAAAAGAAGATCCAAATTAGTTTTGCTTACACCAGATGCTTTATGTGCAATTGGGTATCAGACAATGGTGACTGAAATATGAAACACACAAATTCAATGAACTCCTTTGAAAGAATCTCTTACCTGGGGGAGCTAGCATGAAATGAGTTGTTTGCATAGTTGCTGCCACTGTGCAGTCCTGTCTCCTCCCCTTATGCAAACCAATGAATGTGTAAGCTGATTGCCAGATATCCCCAGTGTCAGACACTGTAACAAGAAATACAATGAGTATTTGATGGAAGTGAAGCAAAATCAGATTTAGCAGACTGGTTACAGCAGGCAAATATGTTAGCAAATGAACATATTATGCCTACAAGCTTGAATGCGCTGTGGCGGTAAGTTCGTGCAAGTAAAAGATAATAGAAATAGCAGAAAGTACAGATAGAAAAATATACCAATAATTAGTTATGCCAATGACTTGCTATGTGGCTCCTGGAAGTTCTGCAACTTCTTATTATGTTTTATGTTAAATATGATAATATTTTGCCTAAAGTATCAAACAAAATATTTTACTTCTATATTTAAAGGACATACATTGGAACGTATCCTGTGAATCAGTAAAATCTGGTGATTAGTCAAACTCCAGTAGTGGGATCCCAGTTTAAAGATGATAAAAGTGTCGAATATACTGGTACTTTTATATATATACAGGTGCATATGGAAAGTTAGCAAAACTCAGGTACCATTCCCAAGTGGAAGTTTTCATGTAGTCACTCTGTTTTGAAGGATAAGATCATTGAGTAGAGTGACTGAAGCCCTTTCACATCAGTCACCCCCAGGGCCACAGAACAGTCACTGGTACATTCAAGTTGTTATTATTATGCAGTCAGAGCCTATAAGAAAAAAAGTGTGGAATGAAGACAAAGAGTTAGCCTAATTTAATTTTTGGTAAATGTTTCCTAGGCATCTACAAATAATCAGGATTTAACTATCCAAGAGGCATGACTATCTACCCCAGTTAATCAATAAAACACACCCTAAATATCTAAGCCCGCATCTCAAGTGATGTAGTTCATCTCGACATCCTTCTCCAACTGTTACCATCGCTTCGGAGACTGATGAACACTGATCACTCTCAATTGGCATTAAATACATTATTCTTATGAGATACACTGTGATCCATATTCTCAAGGCTAGTGCTCAAGTCAAAACTAAAGTGCCAATCTTTGTTCCTGTGATTTCTTTACTTCCCACGCTGCACTGTTCCTGGACACTGGAGACAGTCATAAGCCCTGAGAGATTGAAAGGAAGTAGACTTAATTCTGCCTGCAAAATACTCTTATTATAAATATCCTACAGAGTTCTTTGCTTGCAAAAGTTATCCTCAGTAGGACCAATTTCCTGATGGTCAAATCCCTTCACCCACATTCTGTCTCACAGAATCCCATCTCTTGGAGGGAGTTCCGTGGCATTTTTTACTCTGGACAACAAGCTGTCCACTGCTAACTTGTTCAACAAATGTGGACACAGTTTGGCATCCAGAGGTGCACCTCATCTTCAGACCCCTCCTTCAGGACTTTCTTCATCAGTTACAGCTGCTGTCCCCATCTTGTCACTGTCATAATAATCAGTGTCAAGCAGAAATGGCAACACCACCATGTTTTGAGACACCACACATCTGCTCTGTTATGAAGCAAGAAGAGCATGGGTTTTAACCATAAGTTTCTTATCAGAGGTAAAAGAGAAAGCATGGGGGAAGAGACAAGATTCCTGTGAAGAAAGGTAGATGAAAGACAGAAAATCAAGAATAGGACTTTTTTCCTTATAGTCAGTAAGTACAGACAAATAGGAGAGAGCAGGCCAAGCAGCACTTGTCCCTAATGCCAAGGGACAGGTATGAAAAAGGCTTCTTTGGCAAAAGATACCTTTACTGAATATTCTTGTTAAGTGAGCAGCCAGCTACCAGGAATTACCTATAGAGAACCACAGGACTCTGTGGTTAGACTGGGAACAAACATTCACATCCCAGACTGAGCCCTAGAATCTGGCAGATCTCTCACAGACCAGATGCTGAGATGCGCATGCTACTGTCACAGAAATGGCATTCAGAATTTGGATTACATTCTGTTCACAGTGCCTTGTATTTTGCTGGAAAAATAATGAAGATTCTGATGAATTCACAAAGGGCAACATTCCCAGGATCCTGGAGTCTGTCAATCTGCTAATTCCAGGCAATAATCTGGCTATGTGCTGAAAGTGTGACAAGGATGACTGCAGCAATGTCTATGCACTTCAAGTATGTTAAAAATATGCTGAGGAGCAGATACATCCTAGAAGAGAGCGCAGGATCTCTGTATGACTCTGATGTTCAGCCTGGAGTGTTCAATGCAGGCCTTAGCTGTTACACGTAAGAATACAAAGAACAGAGACAGGTTAAAATTTCTACCCAGCTCCACTCATTCATCTCTTCCAAACTGCAGGTGGGGTGGGAATGTTTCAAAGCAAGAACACCACTTAGTTTCCAGGTTATGTCTCTAGCTTGCACACACCCTACCACCAAATATTTCCTTCACAGTCTCTCTTTTCTCCTCACCAATAGAAAACATCTACCCTGTTAACCTTATCACTTTCCTCACCAGGTTCCCCTGCTGTGTTCCATCAGTTACTTTCTAAGCTATGAGGCCAACTGCCTTACACTAATCTACTTCTTATACTAATCTACTTCAAAGATACTGTGAAAAATCTTTCTGTCATTATCTACTATTTTTCAGACTGTTTGCTAAGTCAGCCAACGTGCATTTGGGGTTCCACTCATACACAGACCTTTGATGTCATGGATATTGCAGGAAATTGATTTTTTTGTTGTATCACAGGTCCATTATGTGTGGCATTTTATTAAGACATTGTAATAGCTTGTCCAGATATCTTAAGCACTTGCAGTCTGAATATGGTAAACAGTGGATAAATGGATACAAACATATTGCACAAGGTAAAAGTGCAGTTAAACAGAAAAAGTGGAGACACATTCTAAATTTTAGAGTCCACATCCACAAACTCCTCAGCAGAAAAATTCAATTCTCAGTTATACAGACTTTAAAGATTCTAGTTGATTTTTTTGTGAAGTGGTACAATGATTGTTTACAGAAGGCACAGTTGAAAACTTTCCAGTGAGGTTCTTCCTCAAAGATCTTCTCTACTGCAATTTCTACTTTTTCTGCATATTCTACAGATTACTTTGCAAGGAAAATATATTTTTTCAAAGAGAAAAACTTTGGAAATACTAGAGTTGTTTCCTCAGGTATGTAATACTATGTTAATCAGTTAGATCAGTCTTCTTTAAAAAATATTCAAAATGCTTAACTCCTTCAGTGTATTCCCTCCATGTTACCCATATATTAAAAACCTTGCAATCCTGCTAGTGATATATAAATTGAAAATTTTTCTCCTGTCTACTACTGGAATAAAAAGTTATCACAATGGGCCTAACATAATGTTGAATACAAACACTGAAGTGAAACTTTAAGAAATCTTTGTTCAGAAAGGAGCATCTCCAATCTTTATTATCATTCATCATCACTTTTTCAGGTAGTCCTCTGGCAGCTGTGAACAAAGATTTCCAGCCACTTGTCTATTTCAATCACAATAGGCTGAATCGTCACCATCTCTGGATGGATTTTTAACCATGCACATGATACATAAGAAAAGACTTTGCTAGAAAAATGCAGATTTTCCATCCCAATTTATAAAAATCCTACTGAAAATTTGAGAATTTTAAGGTTAAGGGTGGGGGGTGTTGGGGTGTTTGCATTAAATATATTCTCTTTCCTTTAGTAATTTTTTCCTATATTTTTTCCTATATTTTCTCTAAATAGATGATACTTAGAAAGCCATGCTATGAGGTATGGTTTTCCAGGATACTTTGCGGTCTTCGTTTGGCAGAAGAAAGAAATCGGTGCCAGAAAAGAACAGTGAGAAGATACATGGAGCTTATAACAATCCAGGTTTTCATTCTGACCAAATATCTCTTCAGATGACATGGAGTCTTTGGGTTTTGATTTTCCCCATGGGTATCAGTTATAAAAAAATCATTCTGCTCAATTCAGAGAATTTTTATTTAAGGAAATGATTTCTATTGACTTTTTTTAATCTTCAGCTTCAAATATATCATTACTCTGTAAAAATTCATATGAGTATATGTTGCATGAACATAATATATTTTTCCCTGCTCAAAACTATTCTCTGCAAAAGCAGAGAATTGCAGCAAAGTTCTGTAAACAATTCTCTCCAGTGTCTGTCCTATCTCTTGTCTCCCAGGAGATAGGAATTTGTTTTCTTTCCTAACCAGTGGGTGAAGTTTTGTTATCTCCCTGGTATGGGAAGGATTGGAGGAGAAAGGATTCAGCACGGGAGCAGGGAAGAAGCAGCAGCTTGCTCTTCACCTGAGAGAAATAGCCAAGCCCAAAAAGAATAGAGTCAACTTTAATAAATCTTGTTAAGCTTTCTGATACGGAGTCTGTGAGTCTTGTTTCAGGGCACCACAAGTATACAAAGGCCTTACCAGTTTTTCCATGGGTGGTTTCAAAATATGCAGCAGAGAAACCACCACAGGGGCTGAAAAGGAGATTATTCTGTCTGAAGTAGTGGATGTCAATAGGCAGAGGGCTTCACAAACACCAGGGTGTTCAGGGATGATAATTTCAGATGTTTTGTCACCTGGAATGCTTTCTCCAAAAATATTTTGATTATTTACGTGGATTCATTTCTATTACAATCTCCGCTATAAGGGCCAGGTGTAGGTGTTCAGAGTGTTTAGTAGCTACAGTTTGTCCTGAAGGACCCCACACTTCTGATTTCTAACAAAAAAAGGAGCATACACTGCTTCTAATTGCAGCAGCAATTTTTTTTTATTATGACTCTTCCTATTTGTTCATTTGTTGCTGTACAAGACAAAATTTACACCGGATATTCTCTGATTATCAGGCAGTGATTGATAACAGCTCCTTTTCTTGAAGAAGTTGCAGGTTGTTCCTTTTTCCTTTTCTTTGAAAGAAAAATGGAAAAAGCAAAGAAAATGGAGCATTCTGAGTAAGAGTAGACAAGGGAAACATTCTTTATCAGAAAAGCTTAAAACGTTTTGTTTGGGATTTCTGAAGAGAACTGAAGCTCATCCTTGCACAAAGACACAGTAAAGCACAAGGTGAACACTCAGCCTTAACTACCAAAGCCATTGCACATCATCGAGCATAGGACACAGATATATGGATTACCAGCACTGGGATATATTGTGCAAAGAAGAAATGAAGATTTTGGCAAAAATTTTTTGTGTGTTTTGGTGAAAAAAAAATTGCACACCTAGTTCAATCCACCAAAACCTGACCTCAATAAGTCATAACAGCTGTACTCCACTCTTGCCACTAATTTTTTTATAGATCAATTATTTCATGCCTTTTTAAAGAGGTTCTGCGGCCTCCACTTGCTCATTTGTGCAGAGGAAAAAACATCATACTGAGATCTCAAGTGTTGGAGCAATTAAAAAATGAGGAAAATGCTTTCTAGGATTTTCAGGGACATTGCTCTTCACAATCTTCAATTTTACAATTAGGATAACTTCCAATGTGTTTATAACGTTAAGAATGTCAACATGTTTCCATTATCTACTGTGTACATATTATTTTGAACCTACTTCACAGTGCAGAATATATTAATGTATTTATTTAGATTCTGATAAAGTGGTCCTTCAGACACTTAAGGACTTAAAGCCTTCATAAAAATCTTGAACTGACAAGTATTTAAAAATACTGAAAAATCATTAAATGTTAAATAAGGACTTGCATATATTTTCATTGCTTAATTAGCATTTTTTATTAAAAATTACATGCAAAATTTACAAAGAGAACACTAAGGGTCTAATACGCTCTGGCACTTAACAGTTCATCAGGACATATTTTTCATTAAAAAAAAAGAAGTAAAGGAATAGAAGGGAAATAAAAAGCTTAAAATAAAAAAGAGGAATGAAAATTATTTTATCTTGCTTTGAACATGATGAGCGGACATGATGGATGACAGCTCTTGTACATTCATTATTTCTGTCTGATAGAGGGTAAGTCTCAAAAAGTGACCTATTAGGTAGGGATCTAAAAAATGGATCTCATGGGTGTCATACCCTTTTACATTATTCTGAAAGGCTCCAACAACCAGTACCCAGTCTCTCTCCCCTCAGCTTTCAGAGGGTTCCAAAGTTGATATGGCTGGCCTCAGGCAGGTACTCATTGAATTGGGTCTGTAAAACTGCTTGAAGTTTTACAACTGTGTTCTGAAAATGAATCATGTAAAAATACTCTCTTGCTTACTCCTCATCCATCTTTTTGCAGTTAAAGTCACATTGTATCCTTCGGAAACATTATTTCTCTTCTATTCCTAATTGTTTCATCATTTTCATACAAGATAAAACACTGGGATTATACTGCACCACTGCAGTCATATGTCAGGCAGTTGCATGAGGGCAATTCATTTCATTGCCATTGTAATGCAGAGATCAGATACCTGTTGTACATGGTATGACCTTCATAATTGGTTCAATCATAAGTTCTGCCCCTCTTCCAAATTTAAATATTCATATCCCAGCAGCTTTCAGGTATGTAGTTCCTAGGCCTGCAAGGGATTTTAATCACACTGACATCCACCCTGTATTTCCAAAGGAGGGGAAGGAATTCACTGACTCATTGGGCCAACCTCTTTGCATCTCCTGAAAAGGATAAGACAGAGAGAAGAAGCATACACAAGAAAATAAAAAATAACTATCCATCTTATTTGGAATCTAAGGATACTGGATATGAGAATGAGAAAATATGTTTCTATACAATAACAGGCTTTTAATTCCTGTATCAAATTACAGTTACCACGTGATTTATATGTGTGATTTTACACTCGCTAAACCCAAAATGTTTTCACAATTTCTGTAATAAAGTCCTATAAATGTAAAGCCAAGTGAATCATCTACTAGGAATAAGTTGTTAAATATATTTCTTTATTTGTTTGTTCAATAAAAATCTAAGATTTTTTTTTCCTCTGGAATAATTAACCAGATTTCTTTGCAAACAATTTTCCCCCTTTAGAGAGCAAACTTGCACATTCTTGTGCATTTAAACAGAAAATTTTCAGATGCACATAATGCTTGTCAGTATTTGTCTGCACAGTAAGTAACACAGTTGGAGATGAAGAGACTCACAGTGGGAAATGAGGGTGCTCACCTGATTCATGTGGTATCAGCTTTTACTTGGCAGAACCAACACCAGTTGGGAGCTCACACAGAATAACGCTGCTTATGGAAAATTACTCATCCATAAGGTCAAGAGAAAATTTCTTTTTCCAATTCACTTAAGTGCCTCAGATTTTAAAACTTTGAGAACAGAACTGTAGCCATGAAAAACCACAACTTGATGCTATGTATTATTCTGAAGGTACTTTTTTTCTATTTCTTATTCATTTGAAACAGATTACCAACTTTCAAAGAATCTTATTTTATGCTGACAAAGCTGCTAATCTCCTGCAAGTCTTAACAAACATTTTCTTACGTAGGCTACTATGCACGGTGATAGTTGATTCATATAAAACTCAAAACCCATGAGTAATTCCATTCAGTTCATGGTATTACTCATACCCTTTAATGAAGATACACATTCAAGTATCTTGACAACTGTTTAGAATATACAGGGTCAATTAGAGAATTAGGGACTTTTCATGTGGGCTGATCACCAACTTCCCCTGCTCCTTCCCTTCCCCAGAAGTCCATTTTTGAATCACTGAAGCCTCTTAGAATTCTGAACAACTCATACAGAAAAAAAAAAATAGTAAAAAAGAAGAAACAGAGTTGTAAAACCAAACTGCACTATGTTGCTAGATTATGAGGCATACTTTGTAGGACAGTGTAATGGGAAAAAAAGCAGACTGACTTACTTTTTCCTAAAAACCATATTTCACCTTGCATATGTGTGCCCAAGTCCCTCTGGAATTTTAAGAATGTAATGCATAACTAAATTTAAAACTAAACAAAATTACCATCTCTTTTTCTGAATGTAATTTAAATGTACACTTGTGAAAGTTTTGGGCATTTTTTTTTAAATGGCAAATGGAAGATGGACCCACACTGACACCAAGAAACACCAAAGAAATCCCCTGGGAAAGGCCCAACATAGGTCATTACACCCACTGTCCCTCCATCTGGCTAAACAGAAGCAAGAAGTTTTCTAGTCTGCCACCTAATTAATAAGAGCACAATTCCAGAATTCATTTGCAACTCAGTACTAATGAGTATATATTGACAGCAAGAGTTTCTATTTTAGACATATTAGTGAATATAATTGTATTCCATTCCCAGTGATTGGCATTTTGGATCACACATCATGAAAGAGGGTGGAGATAAAGTTTTCCTCTCTGAAGAAATTCAGTGTTGGATACCAGGGTTCCACAATAACAGCCAAATCAAATTGTTGGAACTTAACACTGTGAAGCACTTTTCTTTCAAATTACTTGATGATTTTGAAAACCTGAATCCATCTCTTACTATCTGTTTTTTAATCCATATGGAGCAGCAGTCCAAACTAAGATCTAGAATTAAAACTACTAAAACACATTGGAAAATCTTTGCACAAAAAGAAAGAATAAGAACTACAGTTAATTCTTTTTAAAAAGCGGTATCATTTTCCTTCTTTGTATTTATAGGAATTCAGATATATCAGTATTTTCCAATTTTTCCATTTTTTATTAACTTGTGATGAATTTAGATAATGCAATTTCTTAAGTTGATGCTAAATATCAAATGGCAGCCATTGCTTGAAAATAATTACATGCATTTTATATGAATAAATAATTTTTAAAACAGCAAACAGTCTGGTACTTTCAAATAAAGTCTTTACTGATTTGTGTACCACAATAATCCTTCTCTCATTCTGTGTATTTTCTTCAGAGGTATCAACACTGAAGGACAGGAAAATAACACTGCAGCTTGTGTGATGCTCCTCAACAAGAATTTTAAATGCCTCACTAAGGGTGATATGGAGAATTGCATCACATTCCAGTGGAAAAAGATGTTAAACACAAATATCAACACAACATTCAGAGGCTCATATAAGAATCAGTGAGTGCAATAACAGGCATTTTATAGGCAATGATTTCTTTCATACAAGTTTTCAGACTACCTTAAAACCCTAAGCCCTCTGGTAAGATCGAACTATTAACTGTGATGAAGCATATGTGTGTAACACTTCACAAGTGGCAAAGCTGGACAAAATGACATACAAGACAGCTGAATATGTTAAAGCATATTCATGAAGGAAGATTGGTTAGGGAAACAGAATATATATACACATTATCAGTAATAACATCCCTTTCCCTGACAATCTACAAATTTACATGTCACTATACAGCGCCAGTCATTAAAGTTTTAAAACTGCCACTTAAAACAAGTGTAATTTAAATATTACAGTATTTTCCTTACTTTTCTAAAGGTAACAACAGATAAGCAGCAAAAGCAAAGTTGTACAGGTGCGACCAGTGCAACTGGAGTTATACAGAACAATTTACAGAAATACACCTTTACCAAAAATATATACATCGTTTAAATTAATTTGTTCTTACAGAGCATCCAGAGTCAGTGACTGAGATCTGAGAGTGTTGCATCTTTGTATGTAAGTGCAGCTAGAAAGTCTCCAACGAGGTTCCAACTCAGACACAAAGGGAATGAGAAAAAAGTCCTTATCACTTTTCATGGTGGCATAGAGCGATAAATCAGCTTCCCCTAAGCACAGGCAAAATGATGAGCCGATTCCAGGAGCAGATTTCCCTGGGACCTCCCAGCAAACAGTGTCAAGACCTCTGCTGCTTACAGTGGTCTGGCATGGGCATCAGCATCAGTCTGCAGGTGATTATAAAGAAGAAGCTACACTTCCAGCAGGGTCTAAATTTTGTTTTCACCTACTAAATCAATGCATGGAGTTGGTCCTTTGTAGCAGGCCAAATTAGCTTGGACAGTTGTTTTAAAACACGGATTTTCTGAAGCCAGTTCTAAAGCTATTCAGTAAACTACAGTATGTGAAATCACAGTAAATATAGTTCCATTAAATTTTTCATGAAGTTTAGATCCTGATTTTGTCTTTATCCTTACCTGTGTCTATACCTACCTGGAACTCTGTTCAGTATACAGACATCTACAGTCGTAACAAAAGCCTGCTGTTGAACATAATATTTTACACTCTAAGCTGAACTTCTCCATAATCCTCTAATACATCATATCAAAACACTGATGCTTCTACATGTAAGTATATGTGTGCGGCATATTTGAAGATTTCAGGACACATATGCCAGCATGAAAATACACTCATTTACATGCTAGGAGACATTATGGTAAAGATAATCCAGGGTACAGACATATGGATTCAACAAGCAAACCCTCTTCAATACAAGCATTTTTTACCAATATAAAGGCATATTAGCAGATTAGAACTGATGTTCCCTATATTGAAGAGGATTTCAATCTACATAGCCAAAGAACAAGCCTAATTTAGATTTGCTAGGTCCCGGATTTGCTACCAAAGGAAAAATGAAATCTGTTTGATGCAGCATGCCCCTTTTATCTTTCAAATAAAGAAAGAACTCTTGAAAGTCATAGAAAATATAACATTTATCTTCTGCAATTTATAAAATAACTGTACATATAATTAATTATCTGAAATATTTAAAATAAAATATTCAAATTATATTTGTGTAGGAAAAATGGGCCCCTATGAACTCAGCATTTTTAAAAAGCATTTTATCTCACTGTAAAAATAGTAGAACATTTAGAAGAGAATACTGAAAGAAACAGCATTGGTGAAAGCTGCGGTTTGTAATTGCAAAGTTAATTATCTTTCCTAAACCATCAGTTGTCACTTAGATAGACCAGATTCTAGCAGGCTCTCAGGGGACTGACTTTATTTCATTCCTAATGGCTTGGGACCCACCATTTTGCTGTCTCTGAACATTTGGTCACTGAATGCACCATTTATGGAGTATTGTTTAATTAAGGGCAAATTAAGAGAACTGTGCACAGAATTTAATTTCATATCGTGTGTAAATTCTTTTAAAGAGGGTACTAACTATAGGCATTATAACTTTTCATTATCCACTGTTTCTACAAGGTATTGACAATTTATTGTTTGCAACAGTTAAGAGTTTTGTTTACCCTTTGGGGAATTCTGCTGGCACTGCAGTTTTTTGCCTCATCATTCCATTAACCCCCTATATGCCGCTTTCACTGTTTTGAGATCAGCCATTTGTTTGAAAATTCACTTTTTTTCATATATGTTCAAATGTAGTTCCATAACAAAATAAAACAAGGGTAGAAGATAAGATGTACTATATGCATGTGCATATAGTGCACATGTGCCACAGGAATTCCTACAGGACTAGTGGAGATTACATTGTCTACACTGTAGGCAGGCAAAATTAACTGAAACTCCTTATGTTGTTGCCTCTGAATAGAAAATAAGAAAACTCAAAGAGCTAGAATATTCAATGCTGTACAGAACCCCCTAGTCCCTTCTTGGCAGAAACATTTGCACAGTTTTCATGCCATTAACTGGTTCTTCAGCTACTGCATGTGACCTGAAGTTTGCTTTTCCTTCTCCCTTACTCTCACCCAGTCCTTCTACTTGAGCTTCAAAATCTGTTTGGATTGCGATGCAGCACAATGGCTGGAATGTCACCAACGCACAAAAATATATGTTTACTGAAATCAACTAAAAATTGTATTTACTAACAATAACAATAAAATTATTGCATCTGGAGTGCAGAATCAATTCCATTTTATGCTCACAAAAGCATATAGCTTGAAAGTAGGTATTAATAGGCTTTGAAAGTAACAATCTGTCTCCAAAGGAAGCAAAAAACCTGTTTCTAGGATATTTTAATAATCATACAGGCAATTACTCTGGAGGAGAGGTACTCTAAATAATACAAAGCACAGTTTATATATACCCTGCAAAGCTAGTTCTAATCTATGTAGAGCACAAGCATGGAGCACAAGTAACTGTCAAACACCCATGGTATATTTTACAGAATGAGCAGGAGCAAATAAAAACAAAAGCTCCTATCAGAAAAGAGATGAAATGGTTAGCAAAGCTCGAAGACATCCAGCGTCCTTATGCCAAACCAGTGGCAATACTTGATTTCTTCAGGAAGATTGCATAAAATTATTCAGAGACGTTAATCCAGCAAAGCTAGTAAGAGCTATGCAGAAAGGAACACTGTTTTCAGTCCACAGTTAGCAATCTCTTTCACTTCAACTTCCCTGTTGTTCTCGCTTCAGGGTGTGGCTGCTTTGACTGAAGGACTTTGATAGTCACCCCATTTCTTTCCTCATACTTCTGTTCCAAGAGAAGAATAAATTGCAACATTTGCAAACTGACTTCACAAAATCCCAACCATGACCACCAGAAGACGTGTATTCCTGGTTAAATTGCTGTTATTTCTATATTCCAAGAAAATTACTAAACCACCGGTTTGGTATTTGCTTGTGATAGAGGACTCTGCTCTCTGTTCTTACATAATTAAACCTGTCCTAATCTTTCAGTCACTTCCTTAAAGCTATAAGATCCTAGATGTATACCAATACCGCAAGTAAATTAGGACAGGATCCTAATACAATTAATGTTTAACTATTTTTACTTCCTAGCATATTTTTTAATGGTGCTAAAGTTGATAATGCAAATCATCAGTTATATTTAAAAGCTCAGAGCATAAAGGATTGTTGTTGTTGTTCCTCTCTAGATAGAGCTGCCTATTTCTGAGGAAACTGGATCTTCAAAGCATGTCTTACTGGAGAATGAAGCATTTAATTTTTTTAAGGAAGCTCATTTGTCTGCTTAGAAAAAGCATATGAAATTTCACTGCAAAAGCAATTATAAGACAAAATTAGCACTAAGAATGAAAGGACTGTCTTAATGATGACTGTAGCATCACTGGCATGACATTATAATACTGTAAGAATTATACAGCATCCAAAACCTGTCAAATGAGATTTAGGAATATAGTTTGGAAGTTATCCCCTATTGAGTTACTGTCCATAATCCTGATACAAATCCTGTAAAATGTTCATGTGAGGTAGTCCATATGCTAAGGGTAGCATATCATTTCAAAGCTGTCAGTTTTAATTTCTGTTTTATTAATTTTCCCATAAGTCTGCAGACATACATTTCAGAGGATATCTATCAAGTAGATTGTCTCCACACAAAGAAGCAATAAAGCCATGGCTTATTCTGATGTGCTTCACTGTGAAGATTTCACGCATTGGAAGGAAATTGGGTGGAAGTAAACATCATGTTACAAGAAGCAGGTGGGAAGATTTTGAAAACCTGGAGGACCAGAGATGAAGGACATAGGCATGAAGCATGGATTCAAGATTTTTGTGTGCATGCAGAGGGATGACGAGAGGAGAGAGGGAGAGGAGAACCTGTATTTGAATAAGAGGTTAATGCCTGCTTAAGTTTTTCAGTCCTACCATCACATTCTTGCCCTTGAAAGTAATGACAAGAGTTAATTTAGCCATTTGCCTGAAAAAGCAGCTATGACCACACTATCTCGAAAGAGAATCCTTAGATGTCTTGTTAAATTTTGTCCATGACTGCCTGTGATTAGTTGAAAGAAAAATTATGTAGGAAATTGTAAATGAACAACAGGCCCAAACCTTCTCTAAAAGTTCAGAACAATCCAGTGAACATAAAAGTTTGCAGGAACTCATTGCCACTTATATTCTTTTCTAGTAGAATGTTTAGCAGAGGTTAATCACCACCTGTGGCAGGGCTGTGAGAACCTGAAGTAATGCATTTAACACAGTATCAGTTTTCTTTCTACTACGCTGCAATTTGCACTTTAGCATAACCATAAGACTTACATTTAAAGGGCAGGACTATGAAAATGCTCTGAACTTCCAGATGTTCTTGAAAAAACAGCACTGACAGGAAAGCTATGTCAGTGGCTGATCCCATATAGACCATCCTTACCTTTATCATACCTTTTTCATCTTTAATTCCCATGTCAAAGATAAGGCAACTCAGATATAAGCTCCCTAGGTACACCTACACTGCCAAATAAAATAGGATGAGTGACTGAAAACTGGAATCTTGCTTGTTCATACTGCTTAACTTCTCTCTCACCTTTGACCTAACCCCAGGTATCATCCTGGACACTGTTTATTCTCACAAGAGATTTCAAAAAGGATATGATAACATTACCAAGTATGCTTCTGTCTATCTGATATTATAAGGCACTTTTCCAAGTGTACTTTTTTTCAGCCAGTTTGCCTTCAAGAAAACCAAAACAACCAAAATGTCATAAGGCCTGATAACAATGTAGGATTATAAAATATAGGACCAGCCCCTACTCTGACTGATATGTTCTTTCACTAACTTGGTAACACAAAAACTGAAGGATTTTTTTCCAATAATATCAGTAGGCTTCTATTGAGCATTTCTGATATGAATCTCTGAAATAGCTTAATGGTAGAATCAAATCAATTCCTAGATATCTGTCAATATAACAGAGGCAATTAGATCATGTGCAATGTAAGAGTAGTTTTAAAATTTGCTGGAATCATGGATCACCATTGCATTAATTAATGCAAATGTTTATATTTAAGTTAATACTGTATAAACACTGCAGTATGTATAATACTTTTATCATGTAAAATAAATTAATGTATTGAAGATAATTAAGTTGCAATGAAAATGTGTTTTGATAATTTGCTAAAAATAACTGAGGCTAAATCTATTTTTGTCAAGAGCAAATTTGAAATCCAATGTTCTTTATTTTACTCTCTTATCTTTCACTCTCCCTCAGATAATTGTTCTTTAGAATAACAGCAGCTATGTCTGCATGTCAGTTCTCAGACTTCAGATGCGCCTTAGACCATCTTGTGACCACAAACATAAATCTCAGATGTTTCATCCAGTGGTTTAGATCTAGATCTGTAGAAACAGTGAGCCAGTGCTCAAGACTGAAGTGTTGGCACTCCAAAGGATACCATCTGGACTCTGCAACTAAGATTCAAACACTGGACATGGCACAATCATGTGAAGTTTTTTCCCCTGTATATTGAGTTTCACTGCTTGCATAGAGTGCTGCCCTCTCACTGTCTTTCCATGTACTGAGGAAGACCCAATGAATGAGAGCAATTGCATTTAACACAATTTTCTTTCAAGAAAATAGACCTTTCTGTTATGACTAGTGTGAATTACTTTCTCTAAAATTATTTTCAAATAATTTGTACACATGATTTTTCCATCTTCTAAAAGACCACCAGGAAGACTTGTTGGCAATGTATTGCAGTCATAGAGGACTGGATTCTTAATGTAGAAATCATCCACCACAAAAATTTGGAGGACTGATTCCATACTTCTAATCTCATCACTTTCAAAATATTTAAATAGATCTAACAATTGTGAGCAAGAGTACCTGTACAAAACAGTGATAAGGGTGCTTAACAAGGATGGTGGAGATCCTTCTCATAAGTTCTGCTACTCATCTTATCCAAGGTACAGGTTAGAATGATAAACTTGTGAGCTGAAATAAACTGTCATGACCTCTAGGAAAAAGATGACTTACCATCTAGGCTTAGGATTCACCACTGAGAATCCCAAGAGGTTATATTCTGCTTCTCAGATATCTCATCTATCTCTCCAAAGATTCAGGCCTTGAAATTTCTGTCTTGTATTAACACTGCTTTCTTACAAACTGAGCAAGTTTTTCATTTAGCACAAATGCTTTCTAGATCCTGGTCTCCAACAGAGGAACTACATTCTCATATCTATGTGGGAAAGCATCTCAGTTTAGTCCGAATAATAAGAATCATTCTGAGACTAAGATCTTTCAATGATATCTCAACCTAAAGCTCGTTAATAATAATAATTTTTTAAAAGGTTAATTTCTAATGTGATTTTTACGCTGATAGTGTCTCTTGTACTGCAGAAACCGTCACAGTACAACATTCTTTGAAAAAAATGGAGGTGTAGAGGATTTCTAATCCAACTAAAACAACAGTTTACCTGATTGTGTTCTTCGCCACAAACCACGGGAATGCTTCCCTACAGCTTGGCAGGTGTGATTTGGAGATAATTGCAGCAAAGGGAGGGGGCCATCTCTGCCTTGTAATTCTCCTAAAGAAACTGAAGGTCTTTTTTCCTTCTGTGTAACACTGTATGATAATTTGTCCAATTCCACCTGTCTGCTAAAGTAGCGCTTACAGTTGGATGTCTGTGGTTAATTGATACTGTTCTGGTTTAGTGCAGCTTCTGTGCTAGTCAGGGAGACAAGCAGAAATATTTTTTAAAGTTAAAAACTAAATCTGGAATCACTACAATATCAGTATTTTGCTAAATGGTCAGTTTGGATGCTACTCTTTTCAAAGAGTTCAAATGTGTTGCAGATTTTAAATTGAAAACCTCTTCTCAAGAAAAGATACAGACTTATATACTGCAAAATTTAAATCAGAACTGGAAAATGGAGTGAAAAAAATTTCAGTAATCTCTTGGCTGTGATAAATAAAGATATGATAAAATAGTCAGGGTGACCTTGGCAGTTTAGTGTAAAAACTTGTTCTCTGACTTGTTCTCTGAAAGTTCATGGATTTGGAAGCAAGGATCTATCATCAATAGCCTTAAATATGTCCACAGATTGTGAATGAAGTTGAATCTTAGATACAGATCCTGTAACTAACCATCTGGATATTAGTTCCGTAGTTTTGCAAGGAACTTTAACAGGTGCCTAAATTTATATTTTAAGTATGCATGGACAAAAGTTAAGAATGTTCATAGGAACCTTGACTGAACTGTTGGCTCTGTATCCAGACAATAAATCTATTTATAGACACATACATATATAGGCCATATGACACCAACAATCCATATTGTATATGCTAACTCAGCTGAAGGCTTCTCAGCAGTGTAGGCAGAATCAGTTTTATGGAAGCAGCAATATGGGTCACAGCAGATGGGAGAAAGAGGCTAAAAAGATTCAGTGGAGGCTTCAGCGGACAGAACAGATGGGTTGTGGGGGGAGAGAATGGGGTTTCTGGAGTAAGACTGGAGCTAGCAACTCAGAGGTCAATGAAGGTCCATGATATTCTGGGTACAAAGTGATTGAGAAGACTAAAAAGGCTGGAGAAAAAAAAGTGAGGCTTTAGTGGGGTTGTGTTATCAGGGTAGTGACAGCTCTTCTATCCTTCTGAGCTTCTGAGATCTTGACTATTTTCATGGTTAATCTTCCTCTTCCTCACTTTCCTGAAGCACAGAACTTTCACCAACCACCCTTTAATCATCACCCATGGACCCATCCTCATCTACTACCCCTTTCCTGATAGGAAGGCCTGCAGTGTCCTGTCCTCCCACAGAGGCAAGGCCTGCTCCTCCTGGCATAAGCAACAGCAGAACATTGAAAGGGATGGCTGTCACAGAGGACTTCAGCCATATACCTTCCTGAAGGAAGACAGACAGAAAAGTGACTATCCTTTCCCTAAGGAGCTGCACATCCCTAGGTTACAATCCCTGTTTGTTCACTCCGTGTTAGCAACAGCAGGAGAGGAAGATGGATGCATAAAGCAGGAAACAAAGACCTGCTGTTCAGCCTGGAAAGCCAGGCCCCATCCTTGGCATAGATGAAGCACACAGTCTGCTGCCATAAGCTGCTGCCTACCTTGTCTTTTGGCTTAATACAACTCCGTATGTGAGTGTGAGTGTTGTGTGTATATACATATGTGTGTATGTATATAGTTTAATCCAAGAAATAATTATAAAAACACAATAATGAGCTTCCAAGTATTATCAAGCCTATTAAGCTACAAATAGTTCATTGAGGACCAATTTCTAAGTGCTAAATATTACAGCTAGATTTTGCTTTTATGCAAAAATCAATGCAAACACATGAATCATTGAGAAGCATGCTGCAGCCTTCCAAAGTCAGTTTCTAATTAGCAATCTATTGATCCAAATAGCTAGTACTACAAATAACACAGAAAAAAAAGTGTTCTACCAAGTGTATGGAAAAAAGAGTCAATTTTTTGCTCTTTATAATTAATTTCAATTCTTTCCAGAATTGAGGAAAGTGCCAAAGTTTTGCATCCCTAACACTATTTCCTATACTCAGCAATGTTCCTCCTTTCATTCTCTCCTATCAGTTAGAAAACTTGCTCAGATTATGCATAAGAATAAAACAAACACAGAAAATAAAGGAGGGAAAACTAAGTTTTGCAGGACTTTTTTCCTTGCTGCGTTTTCCCTTCTTAGAACAGGGCAATTGAGCTAGCCTTATTATCCCACTACAAAAATTTACATGTGTCCTGATGTTTTGACAAATATTTAGGATGGTGAAAAACTGTCATCAGACTGGAATGAAAACTACCAAAATCTTAAACTTTTATTTGTTTATTTATTTGTTTGTTTATTTATTTATTTCTTTATTTATTGTGTGCTCAGAATAAAACATTAATATGTGCAAATCCTTCACATATGACTGTCCCTTAGCTGCAGAAATGTTCAGTTAGGATTCACCGCAGCTCAAAGTCATAAGAATGACTTCCAGAAGTAAACACAGATTTCACCATGGATATTTTCAATACGAGAAAGAAAATCCTAAGAACTTCTCTAGTTGAGATCCCCTATTTAGATGTTCTGCCTTTTCTGTGAAAACAAGAGGATATTCTAAGACTGAACTGAATCTCACAAAATAGCTGAAGACAGTTGACAAAAATTTAAATATTGCATAGTAGCAGCTCTATGTCTTGCAATTTTTCTGATTAAAGAATGAGTAGTCTGGTGTTGGTTAAAGTTGAAGTTTGCCACAAAAGAGACAGTATTTAGTCTGTCTTCAGTTAGGTATGGAGTCACCATCTGTCTTCATTTGTTGCTATGTATTTTCCAACCCATGACCTTTATACACCTCAATTTTCAAATAATGTAAAGGCTTAAATCTAATTGCTACATCTCAGGGTAAATTGAGGTATTTAAAAAATGCATTAAAATGTGAGTTGCATTCTTTAAAGAAAGCCAGTCTTCAATATTCCCATAATGGTGCTAACTGAACAGCAGCCGTAATTCCAAAACTCAGTGAAACACACCACTTAAATGAAAGTTTGAGATAATTTTTCAATTCAGGAGTTCAATAAGTCCAGAAAAAAACCCTGAGATTTCCATCCCTCTTAGTACGTCCACATTCAGCTATTTGTTAGAAAGAGCAGCTTATTTGAGAATCTTGGTGTAGTATTTACATTAAAGTAATTAGCTCATTAGAGACAAAATCTTCATCATTAGGGTACCTTTTTTATGGCTCAAAATAATATGGCTTCTTAGGGAATTTAGAAAATTATTTTTAAAATAATATTTGCTGAAAAATTGGTTAAATATCTCTTATTTTTGACATGGGTTCATGTGTCTGATCATGAACAAATTCCAAAGCAGAAACTTGAATAAAATGATCATAAGTAAGGAAATTGATGAAATAGAAATTTACGAGAATTTGTAGCTAAAATTATGGCACAGTCCTGAAGCTTAGCAGAAACTACTAAAGGAAATCCTACCCCTGAATCTTTATTAATACTGTTTATCTAGTGAATTTAGTGCAATTCTATCTTGAACCTAGGGATGACTGTATAGATTGAAAATAGAGTCTAAGTTTGAGAAAAGAATGTACAACATAACAAAAAGAATCTTAGCTTGCTGTCAAGAGTTGTTATAAATTGAGTCAGACTGATCAAAAGCCATTGCTTTGTTTCTGTTCATTATCTTGTAGCACAGCTCTTAGATTTACATTTACATTGAACATAGTAAATGGGGTCCACAAGGCATATTTATGAGTTGATATTTCACAAAACCTACAGAAATCCTCAGACAAACATAGTCTTCTCTTAAATTTCAATATATTTAACACAATTTCTGTACATTCTGGCATCCCTCTTTTGCTCTATGTAACTTTTGTGATGATAAAACTTATAACTGTATGAAAACAGTTTTTATCTGCTGTTGGCAAACATCATGATTTTAAGCATTTTATAACACATATTTAGTAAATTATCACTGCTCTGAAATACTCGTGCTTACATGGTAGGCAATAAGGGAAAAGAAACATATTCATTTCAACTTATTTTCACTTCAACTTATACATCCTCAAATACAGAAAAGTGAGGTGCAATGAAAGAAAAAAAGAGTGGTGTCACCAGCTCTAGAACAGGCAGGACACTTGAGTGAGTATTAGTATATATTAGAAAATGTTCCAGCAGTCTGATCTCATTGGTGATAAACACAGAGCCTGTTTCTCTGTTTAAAGATCATTAGAAAAGCCAACAGCCCTATTAATTCATGTAATTCTCTGTATTGTTGTCGCATTTCTTCTTGTATTTACCTTTTACTGAATGACAACATAGAAAAATTTTCTGTGCCTTCCTGTTTTCTATAAAATTTATCACGGCAATATGCTTCAGTTTTCAGTTTACGTACCTCAGTTATTTTGATGTAACTTTGTCTGATCTTCTGATGTGCCTGCAGGATTCATGTATTCTTTCTAGTATTCAGGAAGGCAAAGCAGAAACTTCTTGAGAAGCAGCCTGTAGGTCTAATGAGATATTTTGGAATAGGATGCTTCCAAAACAATGGATTGACATTTCTGTTGAAACACATAATTTGTTTGGTTTCGCCAACTATGAACTTCAGATTGTGGTACAAATGTAATCAGTCCTAAAACTCTACCCACTGAGTAGCATTCCCACTGATTCTCTAGCATTCAGCAGTGTCTTCTGATAGTAGAATTGCAGTGGTCACTTTTCAAAGCTCAGCAGTTGCCCCAAGTTATCAAGCCACTATTTACAATGAAGTGATGAGAGCAACAGGCATCAAAAGATTTTAGTTCCTGAAAATGAGAAGATAAACCTCTCAAATCTCAGAAAAAATGGCTACTCCTTACTTTAAACTCACAGAGAAGTGTGAGAGTCTCAAGTACTAAACAAATTGCCACGGTAATCATGTTCAACAGTGAAAATACTTGGTTACTTATAGAACATTGTGCCTTTAAATGTTTTGCATATGTCCCCTCTTCCAGGTTCGAAAAAAATCTGATTCTCAGAAGATTTTGAACTGAGATGTAGGTGGCAGCTGGAAGCCACTGATGGGTGATCCATGTGAAGTCAAATGAACTTCTTGTATGTCTTAGATGTTAATTTAGCAGTAATCCAAAAAAGCAACCTGTAATTTCTTCAGCTGCACATAAAACCCATATCCTGGCTGTCTGTGGTTCTAGTCTTGAGACTATTGTACGACATGTAGCTAGTACTGCTATTGCTTGAAAAGACACAGAGCCATGGTGAAATCACAGAGCACATCATGGACATTTAAGTCCATGAGAGAGTGCTGCAAACCCTGAATTTACATTGTGACAGAGCTAAGCGGGGAGAGATTTCTCTGAGTATGGCGTGTTTTCAAACATACTTGTTTCCTGAACATTCCTTCCACGTGGCTTAGCTGACTGCATTTTGGTGTGCAGAGTATTATAATGCCACTTCTGGGTCAACTAAGGCTCTGTTTGCTGTAAAAAATTGCATTGAATTCTCCTGGATATCTCAACTTTCATTCCATTTTCTAAACTTCTTTGTGAATTGGGCCTTAATATTAGTGAATGTCCAAAATCACACTGAATTTAGGTGATTTGGTGCTAAATGTATACCTGCCTCACCACTGAACATAAGAAATAAACAATATTAATACAATTGGAAAATATGTCTCACAGGAAAAAGCATGCTTCCTTGTTTAGAAAGTAACTAAATTATAATAAATAAATAAATAAATAAATAAGTTCTATTAATGAATAATGCAAGGCCAAATAAATGCACATGTGCCTGATCCAAAACACATTAATTTTCTATTGAACATTTAACAGGAAAACAAAGAAAATGACTTCAGGTGTAAATGAAAAAATAAATAAAACTAAACAAAGTTTTCTTTAGAGACATTTAAACACTAAGATCAAAGAAACTGCCTGGTACTCCTACTAAATTACAGGCAGCCAAGACTGTTTTGCAAGCACAATATTCGCAGTGGAATTTCCAATACTTTTTTGCCCTGATTCAATGCTCTAAGAAGCTCATTATTTCAAGTCCTAGCTAGCTGCAGAGAACTTGTCTGAGAGTTAGGTTGACATTGATTATACATTAAAAAGCTTAGAAGCACAGTCTACAGCACCTATTTATGGTAGAGATATTTGTAACATGAAACAAATAAAACTATTAAAGTATTCCTGCCTTTGACATCTTTAGCCATCCAAAGCCGAGAGGAAAAGAGAAAATCTTGTCAAAATTTAAAAATGTCTCATGAAGAAGAGTCTTTCCCTTTGCTGCTGCAGTCACAAAGGAGTAGAAGCAGTCAGCTCTGAAGTGGTGAAACGCATATAGAATATGATTTATTTTCCAAATCTAAGGAAGCATCATACCAGTTAGAGAGAAAGTTAATATTCCCTCTCCAGCCCAGGCAATGACTGAAAAAAAATGGTGCTCTCCTTTAACAGAGACATTAGCCAAAAGTCCTCAAAGTGTCAAAGTGTTTAATGGTAGCATGCTCTGCATGGTAGAATCTTTCGTAAATTTTTGTTGGTACTGTATCCAGAAAAGCTACTTCTGTGCTTCTGATCAGTATATACATCTTCTAATATATACTTTTGGGGCTTTGATTGAACCATAATACTCAGCAAGATGTTGAAAGTACACAGAAAAGCAGATGCAATATTCCATAATACAGTTCTATGCGTTTTTCAGAATACTTAAATATCATAATTATAAAGGCTTGTATGAGGTCTCCTCTTCCCCCCGCAAAAAACACCAAATAAAAAACACCATTTTTTCACTGAAGCCAGGTGCAGTGGCAACATTTTCTTTTGTTTTTGTAAAATGTCAGTGAACAAAACCCCTACGACACTGTAAAAGGCAAGTATTTCCTAGTCTTGTTTCTTCTATGTTTGATTATGCAATTGTCAATGTATTTTACATGAGTCCATCCATAAACTTATTCTTTCACAGTTAATAAAAATTAAAAGAGGCCAGGAACAAACACAGTTGTTCTCTGTTCATGTCTACAGCATGCTTGGCCTTACATGGGTCTAGATTTAGCTACCATCTGGAAGATTTTCTATACAGCCTTAAGGGCTGGGTGCACTTCTCTGAAAATCCAGTTTCTGTAGAGGCTGATAGGGTAGCAGCAGCTGTTTTCAGTCATCAGATGTGCTAATAGAATTAATTTCACTAGTCACATCTAAACTGTACTCTGTATGGGTAGTCCCGCAGAATTTCAAGAAGGCCAGGACCACCATGAGGTGTGCCACTAAGGCACAAGTGTCCTGGAGTTTATATACAGTCACTGTGATGCAGTAAAGAAAAGGTATGTGTGAGCAGTCAAGGTAAATGTGCTACAGTCAAGGTATTTCCAGAATAGACAGGAAAGTGACTAGATATTGGTAAGATTTTATCTGAAATACCAAAAATATAGAATTATGGCTATGAAAACAGAGGAAACTCAAACTACAAAAAGATACTGATAACAGCTATGTAATCAGCAAGAAATATGTGAGAATGCTGAAAAGGGTTTCTTTCCTTATTCTAATCAGAAAAAGGCTAAGATAGGTATATGCTGTCATCAGGAAGTATAGCAGTGGTTAACACTAAAGAATGAATGTTAAAATTGAAGAATAAACTAGTATGTTTTTGTCAAGAGTAAAATTCTTTTGGTAATTAAAAGACATTTCACAGCATTACAGCAAGAAGCATCTGGAACCATCCTTCAAGCAGAGCAATGATTGTAAAAATATATTTGATAGATCTTGATCCTTTTATTCAGGCATTATATGATGTGTACCCTCTAAAAGCAGGGGAATGGTCCCAATGCCTCAACCTTTCTTCATTTCTGCCTCTATGTTTCCCTCTTAATTTCATTCAGCTGAAATATAGAGGCTGCGTTTGCCACTGCCACTGCCTCTTCAGAAGTGTCTTGTATATAGAGCAAAACAGAAATAATAGAGACAGTTATTACAGAACAAAAGTTAAAAAATTGTAGTGTTGTTCTGATATTAACCAGCCCTGCTGAGAAAAAACCATGGCAAATGACAGTCAAGAGGTATTTGACCTTTATGTAAATATATTTCTTAAAAGTGAGATACATATATATATATATGCACACAAGATTTAGTAAGCATCAGCTGGCACATCTATTTAGCTATTCAAATATATTTTATCTGACAATGTTGATTTCTCACATTTATTTCTACTCACTGGGCATAGAATTGACTGCATTATGCCAATGTTTGCCATGTTAACTATTTCTAAAGGTTACCAACTACGTAATCATATATGACATGAAAAAGTAGTTGAATTTCACTCCCCAGCAAACTGAGTTCTGAGTCATTGGTACTTCCTTCTGCTATAAGCTGTAAGTAAACCACCCCCCACACTACCCCCATGTACATGTTAGAGAAATAAAAAAGTCAAGTAGAAATGCCATTCTTCTTCATTTGTATATGAAAGAACTGTGAGGATATTACTCGCTTTTGGTAGCAAGATAGTGCTCATATGCCCTCCTGCAAAAACTTCACAGAAACATCCTGACCTCTTCAGATGCTTTTTGTTCAAATATTTTCAGTTGAATAATGAAAGCCAAAGGCTTATGATGCATCTCCTAATTAAGACAAACAGCATTCATTTCCATTTTTAAATGCTATGTATTATTTTGCCTCCATCTTTCTTCTTTTTTTCTTTTCACTGTATCCCAACCATCAAATATAAGACTTCAGATTCTCCTCAAAACAAAGGCCTGCACAGCTGTTACTTTGCAACAAGCACATTGTGAGCCCCATCCAAAGCTCATTGAAGTCGCAGTCTTTCAATTGACTTCAAAAGGCTTTGGAGAGACTCCTTTCTTAAGTATATCTTAATATGTGATGCATTTTTAAAGCTAGAAAACCTCTAATGCATTGACGTTTCTGCAGTTTATTATAACAGAAGATAGAAGAAAAATGTGCAAACAAAAAAAAATGAACTGAGTTAACTCTGCACAAAGTGTTAATGTGAAATGTATTCTTAGGATACTGCTGCCAACTACTTTTAATATCCTAATAATGTATTGTTACTCTGTGACAATACAGAATAATTTTAAATCCCCATTCATAAGGACTCCAATTATAATCTAATTCAGCTCAGATTAACTATGCTTTGATGGCAATTTCCTTATACAAAAAAAAATTAGTCTAAGATAATGCACTGCAAATATACTTTCAATGCTAATAAAAGGCAGTTTAACAGCCTAGAGAAGTTCATTCTGACTACCTTTTCATTGCAATGATAAACAGTACATAAAGCTCTTCCATTATATATTTAATGTAAAATATGAAGTTGTAACATAAAATTTAGTCAAACCACTCATAACTTCACTTTAGGTATCAGAAATTTTCAATAAATAAAATTGGATTTTTGCTGTTTCTACACAACTGTGACAGAGTTGAGATCGGTGTTAGTAGCATCACTATAGATGCATCCATTTCATATAATAATTTCATTGCTATGAAAAACTGCAGCAGCTTTCATTGTTTAAAACTGAAGCAGCTGTAAGTGGGACATTTCAGTTCATTACTGCTTCAGCCAAGCTTTGCACTGAAAATTATTCAGTAAACTTTCATGACAGCTTTTGATTTTTGCTATATCTTACAACACTCTTTTACTGCCATAAGTTGCTTTCTTGCAATAAATGTAAAATGATATGGAGCTACATTGCTTATGCCAGCTCAAGATTTGATCCAAAAGCTGATTCTGACATCAAGGCCCTGGCACAAGGGCATATCATAAATCTAAATGAAAAATTACAATAACGATATCTACCAAAGGTTTTAATCTTAGTGATATACTAAGTAATTCCTTTAGCTGGAGTGCAAGGATTACAATGCCTCTAATCTTTAATATTAGCTTGTAATTGACATTTTTTCTTTCATCTAAAAAACAGTAATTATACTCCAACTTTCCTCTGTTTTTTTTTAACTACTGCTCAAGAGGAAACTTATGGATGTGTGAAATCTTCTGAGTGATACATAGCAGAGGCAACCAGAATTTCACTCCATGAAAAATTGCCGGTTTGGATTTTATATTACAGAGCTAGCAAGAAAGGGGTAAAAGGGAATTCCTCTGAAACTCTTTTATACAAACAAGAGTGACCAGAAAGCAGCCTAGTTGTGACTGACAGCTTTGATTAAAGGAGCCTGCATGAAAGTTTGTTATGTTTTATATCAAGCAGACAAGTGGATTGGTCTCCTTTCTCTCCAAGTAGCCTAGATGACTAATTACAGAGACAAAAATCTCCTCTAAGAATTTTTGCTGCTCGTTTTCAGAAACAAATATTCCTTAAACCTAATTAATTTTATAATGGTTGTAAAGCAGGTCTGAAAATTGTCCACAGAAAACCTAGATCTGAATTCCCACTTAAAATCAGGGACATGGAATAGGATTTTCAATCTGTATCTTCTCTCAAAAGCATCTTAATTTCAATTTAAGGTCAATAGGTTCTTTTGGACACCACAAGTTCTGCCACTGACAGAGGAAATCTATATAAATATACCTAAAGCTAATACATTTTCCCTTTGATGATTCAAACCAATCCAAACACAAAGAGAACTCTTAAAGGTGAAAGACTCTCTCACAACAAGCCTATGCTATAGTATATGTTTACACACCTGTCTTATTAATAGTTCAGTTTAATCCCTTAATCTGAACAAATCACTCTACTGAAATTATGACCTTTTGAATAAACATTGGGTTTGCTTAATCATTTTTAATTGTTGATTATCCCTCTTATTTTTTGAACGTTTTCTTTTCTTAAAGATTTTACTGAAATGAAATATTGCAGTTTTCTCCAAATTGGAATTGAATCAGCGACTTTCATTGTTTTGTTTGGTTTTTCTTTCCCTATGGTATAAATCTAATCCATTTTGAAGGGAAAATGGGGATGATAACGAAACAGACTTTAAAGTAATGGAATAAAAAAAAATGTTTATGCTGTAAACTATGGCATATGTCCCTTTGGTAACTGCCATTTTCAAAGTCCTTTCAGTATCAGAAATGAGATTTTTTTCAAACTTATTACCCACTGACAACAAAAGAGAGAACAAAAGCCTTCTGGGTTTTGGTTGCTACGCCCCAGTTCCAGGAAGGCATAGGGTTATACTGCTGACCAGCAGATGGAGACACAGTACTCCTGTTGGATGTTATGGGCCCTATTAATGGAGTCACGTTTCCTGGGTTCTCACTTGTGCATGCTTTCGAGTTTAAATTTCATAAATTCAAATACTTGGGGTTGGAGTTTTTTAATCAGCTGAATGACACCAAATATTTTTATTTATAGATCCCAAATGAATATTTGGAACTACATTTGGCTTGAGAATGTTCACACATTCCAGTTCAAAATTTGACTTCTCTCAATACTCTTTACCATTAAAATGTTTTCCCTCAAATACTCCCATCCATAACCTCAATATTTTTCTTGATAATTGAAAATAAGAGTTTAAAAATTAATTGAAACAATTTTTAAAATGAGTAGCAAAAAAAAATAGATTTTCCATGCCTTGCAACCATGAAGAATCTTGAAATGATTCATCAACAGCTCTGAATCCTGTGCTTTTAGACACTCAACACAGAGTTTTATCAGTTGTGTGAAACAGCACCAGCATTCTCTCTGATTTTTACTCTGACTCCACAGTCAGAGTAGAAACACACAGGCTACTAATTTTCTCAAAACAGAAAAACAAAGCAAAGACTGCCATATTTATTCTAAGAAAAATTGTAAGTGGTACATCAATTATTCTAGTCACTTGTGTGTCTAATGTCTAGAACACTAGAGTATTGTGCCCTTCTTTTTTAAGAGTTGCCATATGAAAATTCTGAGTTAACTTACATGCTAAATTCTGGAGAATAGCAAGAATATTTTCTCAAGCAAGACTGTTTTCTCAAGCATGACAGTAAGCCAGAGTAAATAACCAAGACTGAAGAGAAGCTAAATAAAAGCACAGTTTATGGTTATGCAACAAATCTACCTATGACTGCTCCTCTTATGTTGGGAGCAAAATGGCTTAGCCAGGAGGTTTGATGGAAGTCAAAAGACAACTAGAAACCTGCAAGATTAATAACAAGAAGGGTTTTTCAAGGTGATTGGACTGACATCCCTGATTTCTGTGTTTACAAAGGCTTGATTCAGCTTTAGGGCACCACAATTCAAACCATTTGTCACTAAATAGGTCATACTGGTAGGAACTAGAAAGGGACAGAGAGTAGGGCTTGTTATGAGGGACATAAAGGGGGAAAGCACAAGCCACATGTTTCTGAGTATGTGGTAGAAACTTTAACTTTCTCTCTCTCTAAAACATCGATTTATTTCATAACACAATAGAAAAAGGAACAAAAGCCAAAGAGAAAAAGTAATATTTTTCCAAAACTGGCAAAATAGAACTCTTTCTTGAGGAAATAGCATGTGAAATCTGTTTACAGATGATTTCCTAAAGCAGTACATATTATCCATCATGTTTCCATGATCCAGGTTAATACTAAATACAGAAGTACATGGGATTTTTTGTTGTTAGTTCTAATGGAGACTCCCTGTAGCACACTGACCAGAAATAGAAAATGCAGTTACAGTAAGCTCATGAATTAATGGTAATTTTGGGTAGCCTGAACTTCTTTCTTTGAAGGAATGGCATGTGCATTTTCTTTATGTTGGAGAGAAAAAGGATTCAAAGTTGTATATGTTGTAACTTCTCACTGAAACTGTGTTAATAATAATAATACTAATTTTCTACCAGTCCTTATCAAGTGTAAAAATAATGTTCATTAGTGGATACATTTGTTCACAAAATGAAGAGGTTGAATTTTTTCTAATAAAATTGAAATTTTGTCAAGTCTTCATCAGTCATTGAGTGAGCTCAGCTTATTTTCTGATATATCATTAACAACAGACATTCCATTTTTAGAACCATCATATTCTGAGACATTAGTAGTAGTAGTAGGAGCAGTAGTAGTAGTAGTAGTAGTCGTATCCTCCTAACTGAAAAAAGTTAGGACCATTGCCAAATTACATAGTATTTTGGTTCTTCAGCAGATACTGAGTATAAAGTGTAGTAGGAGCTATGTTTTTTGCATACTGTATATTTTCATTTTAGCTTCAGTCCTAAAACTTCATCTGCTTCCTGACTTCAAGTATTTATGCCAACAATCGTTTTTCCATTAAAGTCTCTACACATATGAAGAGAAAAAAAGAGGTATAAGAGCTATGACAGTGTTCAGGTCATCCATTAATTCTCTAATGGTAGGGAAACCTCAAAAACTAGCTGTTGTTGAAGTGGAACGAATCAGACTTAAAGGGCTGGTTAATCTGATTTTATATTTACTGCATATTGCCTTCAGCAAATACTACTGAACAAATCCTTTTTCCCCCCAAAGGGATGGCAAGAGCAGGTTTTGGTTTGAGTCTGTCAATATTTTTAATTCAGGCAAATAAAAGTGATTAAGCTATGGTTTGAATAAGTTTGCCAAATGAGTCCTAAATAACAAAATTAATTCTGAGTTATTAAAGAAAAAACATGAAAAAAACCCATCAAAATAGAGATAGAAATAACTTTTCCTAAGGTTTCAATCAACTCTTTGGTTTTTTTAAAACATAAGGAAAAGAAGCTTTCTGCAGCATTATGTGGAGTACATGCATACTTATGTCTACGTTTTAACTGTCTAGAAAGGGTTAACAGGGAACATTACAAGCAGTGATGTTTAAGAAAGTGGTATAAGTTAACCTTTACAGCTATCAACATTGAGGCATTTCTTGCTCTGTGGTAACACTTCAGTCACAATAAAACATGCTTATGGAACACATAGTCAAAACTTGTTGTCAATTATTTAGTATTCCCATAAACCATTAGATGGTCAAAAATATCTTTAATTGATTCCATCTCTACCTACACTACTTATTATTTATTAGTATAACAAACTTCTCCATGGGAACAGCTAATTGTACCTCCCTAGTGGCCACTTCAAGTGGAATAAGCATTGCACAGTGCTGCCTAAGATACTGCTGAAAGGTCTTCAGCATTTGGGATTTGATTAAAACTGTATTACATATACACATCAGCAACCATTGCTAAAACAAAACACTAATTAAAAAAAAAAAAAAAAAAAACACCCAAAAAAACCTTCTGCTATACTGCTTAACGTAACTGAAAAGCCTTGTATGTATAGAAAGAGGAGGGTGGGAGAGTCTCCTATCTCTTCCCTTTCCACACCCCCAATAATAATTTTTTAATAGAAATAATACAGCATTCTCTTATGTAATGAGAAGGGAAAGTGTGCACCCTACCAGCTGCACTGTGGGAGAGACCTTTTCCTGTGACATATATGTATCACAGCTAGCTACTGCTGTCTAGGCCAAATTTTTTCTTTTTAAAGACATAACTGTTAATCTTATCTATAGTAGAAACGACAGATGTTATGGAAATAGTAAGCCACATCATGTTTAGATTTTTTTCTGTGACAAGATATTCCATAGGCAATGTTTCACAAAGGAAAATTTGGACAATAAAACATACATTGAAACATACAGGTGAGTTGTAAATACTGCTGAATGATATTAACGTAAGAGCAACTGCACTATATAGATCATTATCAATCATGATTAGATACTACACTGATTATTGCATTAAAAGTTTAACAAAAAATAAACAGGTATTATTTTCAGTTAAATTAGTGGGTTTTTGTCACACTCAGAAACCCTTTGTTGGAACGAGTAATCTCTGAACATCTTTTAAGATGCAATTTAAAATACACCTGGCTGATTTGGAATACTCTTAATCATTCTTTTGGGGCTGGTTTGTTTGTTTTAAGTCAAGTGGCATATCTGGAAGTGATCTTTTATGCAACTGTTAAGAGACATATTTCAAAAGCTGGATTCTAATCCTGCAGAAAGATGTCCAGACTACATATCTGAAAGTAGATCAACAATATAAGTGAAGTGCAGCACTGGGTTTAGGTCACAGGAAGAGCAGAACAAGGAAACCATCTTATCCAGAATAGGATCATGATTTTTTTCAGTATAGTCATGGATAACACAGTCAGTTCAAATTACCTCAACGTATTGAGTGTCAGGAACCTTAAAGTTAAAAATAAACTCTGGCAAAATACAAATGAACCTGCACACAAAAACTCCACCATTGTTTGCAGTTGGAAGTGCCATGTTTCAAGCCATAGGTTGATCACTAGCCAGAGTACTTTACTGTCTTTACTACTGTACTTTACTACTTTACAGAGACTTTACTGTCTATAGAGTCCTTTAATTCAAATTGCCTTCCACTTGAATTTTCCTATTTAAAAATACCAGTAACTCTTTGCTTTTCTTTCCCTACCTTTTCTTCTTCCAGTGTTCTAAATTTATGAAAATGCACATTTTTGATAAATATTCTTCTTTGTGAAATTAAGTTGCTTTTTTCCCCTCTTCTTCAGCAGCAAATTAGAATTAAAACTGACAGAATGTAACATTTAAAGTAATGTGGAGCAATGAAGAGATTAAAAATGAACAAAAATTGAAGTTCAAGGTACTAGCAGGAAAAGCTGAGTTACCGTATAGGATGGGCAAACATTACTGAAGTAGAAAAAAAGCAAAACATTAGATTCTAGACAGAGATGACAGAAACAAGAGCTATTTAACAGTCACCAGCATAAAATGACAGGAGTAACGAAGCATTATTTTGAGAAGGAAATGTCTTTCTGCACATGCACTTAAGTGCAGGGTTTCGGTGCAAACACTTGTTCCTTGTTAGGTCAATGGCACATTTCAAATATACAGTCATAAAATTGGAGAATCAGGATCTCAGCTCTTAGATGCTGGATGTGCTTTGCCTGTTGGAGGGTGTGGCTCTTACTATTCACAGCACAATGTTGCTCGCCAAGACTGCAGTAGGTATCTAATGAGCAACACTTGCTGCTCAGCTGCAATTGCAGGAACTATTTCCTATGAGCAGGAATGATCATGGAGTGGCAAATGCTGAGACTGTGACAGTTTGCACAGTAAGAGAGGTAAAATCTGCTTCTCATGGAATCCTTGCTAATACCAGTGGAATAAAACTGAAATGAAATATGATGTTACCAATAGTCCTTGAAGTGCCTCTGACACTTCAAGGTGGTGTATCTGGGTAGTGATGACTGATATTTTCCATTATCTACACATCTAGGTAGAGTTTCTGTGGACTTACTGGACATACACTGTAGGGTTGCCCTGCACATGCATAAGTTACCATACAGAGCACCTGCAGTGGGCTGTCCATGAAGAGCATCAAACTTTCTGCATTGGTCATGGAGTATCCTTCAAACTAGGTGCTCCAGCTGTATCAGGTCACATCCTGAGGTGGCAGAGAGGCCAATACCTACTGTAGTAAACACATCTCATGGGATGTTACAAAGAGAAAAGGTTATGGGTATTTGCTAACACAGCTTTAAATGTAATTTTAGGACTAATATTCAATTTTATGTCTTTAGCCATTTTTAAAAGAACATCAGACATTTAGGTAATTCCATTAGCTTATTTTCTCAAAAACCTTCCAGCCTAATGTTGATCAGACTTATTTTTCTGTGTATGAGAGGCAGCAGAGTACAATTCCTACCTCCATGTCCTACTGTCCATACCTGCTGCTGTTCTGATTTCTCCTATAAGAACAGCAGAAGCAATGAATAAGACAGATCTTATTCTGGGCACAAGACAGATCTTAATGTATTTTTGCCCACTGTACTGGGTAGATAATTGGCATCAATACAAATCAGAAATAGTTTTCTGATACCTTGGTATTCACAAAGAATTAATAAACTAAGGAAAGCTTAGAATCATCCCTGCTTCTTAATTGCTTCTCTTTGTGGTTTTACCTACAGTAAACAACCCTTCTATTAGCTCCCAAAAATGTGTGAGATATATAAAAGCCTTTTAACAGAATTGGTTTTGAATGACAGTCAGTGTTTTTCAACAATTTTAGTAATCATTTTTACTGACTATTTTACTTCAAAATCTGTTAAAATCTGTTGGTTTATTGCAATCAGTTTTCTCTTGAGAGGAGGAGCTAAAACACTAGTTTGTAATTGATCCCACTATTACTGCTAGGAATATTGTTTTAACAATATTAGCCTGACTCTACCAGTTTTAGAGGATGATCTTTGCCATGCCTTCTAGCTGCAAGGACTAAGGCAAAATTAGCGTGTTATTATATGCCTCCACATAGATGTCTTATGATGTATAATTTTATTAGCTTGTTTTAAAAGTAAAACTAATTTAAAAAATCAGAATGTTCATCCCATAAAAAGTCCAGTAACTCAATGTATATTTTGACCCCGTGGATATGATGACAAATTACAAATTCACAACCTTTTACAAATACAGATAATTTGACAAATTCAAGATGCTTGTAAACCAATGTGCTTTCAACTGAGAATGGAGTAAAAAAATCTTTGGAATGGATAAACTTTAGAGCTAGGGAGAATATTTTTGCTTCATCTTGACAAGAAATCTAAAAATAAAAATTCCTCCAGATTATTACTTCACCAAACAAACTTGTTTTCTTGACCCATCACTTAATTAAAAACTTTCCCATCTAGCATGAAAAATGCAATTCTGTGTGTTCTAAATACCTAATAATAGAGGAAAGTCTCTGTGAAACCTAGGCAAACCACTTGATTGTGTATAGATTAACATATCTGGCTCAGTCATCGTGGTAGAAATATGGAAACCCAGAGGGAATTGTTCTGCTGCTATTAGGACTTGCTATAAATAAAATATGAAGCATATATTCCAAGAACAAATCTCCATTAGGATTACAAAGAGGTATCTAAATGAAGAGAGAATTCTCTTGCTTACAGAGCATGCTGAAACAGAAAATCATTGTAAACAAAAAAATTGCTAACTTTTTTCTCAAAATGTTTATGAATTTCACAATGGAATATTGTTTTCACTCTTGAAAGACCACCCAGTCAATGCCTCAGACAGTATCTATATTAATTTTTCCTATTTTTTTTTAATATGGATCATAATACATAAAGCAAACACAAATGTATGCTAGGTGGAGAATGGATTGAGAGCAGTCCTGAGGAGAAGGACTTGTGGGTGATGGTTGACAATAAGCTGGACATGACCCAGCAGTCTATGCTCACAGTCCAAACAAGCAAATCAAACCCTAGGCTGCATCCAAAGCAGTGTGGTCAGCAGGGTGAGGGAGGGGAATCTTTCCCTCTACTTCCCTCTGGTGAGACCCCACCTTGAGCACTGCATCCAGCTCTGGGGTCCCCAGCACAGGCAATACATGGTCCTGCTGGATCAAGTCTAGAGGAGGGCCACACATCAGAGGGCTAGAGAGCTGTCCTGTCAAAACAGGTTGAGTTGGGGTTGTTCAGTCTGGAGAAGAGAAGGCTCCATGGAAGACCTTTGAGCAGTCTTCGGGACCTGATGGCAGCCCACAACAGAGCTGGAGAGTGTATATAGTGACAGGAGAAGGAGGAATGGCTTTAACAATTAAGGCAGGTTTAGGTCAGATATCGCAGGTAATTCTTTACTGTGAGGGTGGTGAAGTACTGGAAGATGTTGCTCCACAGCAAAGCTGTGGATGCCTTGTCCCTGGAGAGGCTCAAGACCAGGTTGAATGGGACATTGAAAACTGTGGTCTAGTCAACAGTGTCCATGTCCATGGAAAGGGGGCTGGAACTAGATGAGCTTTAAGATCCCTTCTGACCCAAACCATTCTGAGATTCTAATACTTCATAAAGGATAAAAGAAGAATTACTTTTCTTTTTAAATGAGGCCTAAGATGACACTTATAAAAAACCCCAGTCCACAAGCTAGCAAGATTAATGGTCAGAAAAGAAAGAAAAATGTGGTTTTGCAAAATACAAAAAGTCTGCTTAAAAGCTATAGCTGAAAGTCCTTCTTAGGTTTACAGAACTAGTTTCTAACACATGATATTGAAAAAACTGCAAGAGGTAAGCAGTATGTTCATGAGTTATCAACGACATAAAGACAGAATAAATGCTTTTTTTAAAAAGAAAAGAATATGATTTTTTAAAACAAAAGCTTAATATTTTTCTGTATCGGAAGATTTATATTTCTGTTTCTTATACTGAAGTAGTAGGAATGTAAAACAAATCAAAATCAAAATTTTGGTAACAAATTCTTAGCTATTCCTCAATAACAATAGGAAAATCAAAATTTCATTAGTAAAACTTTCTAAAAGAACCCCAAAGCAAAACAAATTTCCCACAATTTTCAGCTTTTTCTACCCAGTGACCTGTTGTGCCTGAGCCCTAAAATACTGTTCCTTTTCAAATTAGAGACATAGTTTGTAGCACTGTGTTTTTTGGATGATGGAGCTGCTACCTATATCCCAATAAGCATCTCCTGTGGAAAAGCCAATTGGGAAGGATTCAGGCAAAGCAGTCAGGCCCACACACCACACACGCCATGGCTGCTCAGCAAAGAGGGGCAAGAAGGGCCTTTTGTATGATCACTTCCAGCAAGGGTTTATTCCAGCACACCAAAGCGAAATCAGGAACAAAGACCTGGCCATGTGCTGTGCACAGGCCTAAATAGGGGTCAGGAATCCATGGTCTGAGGGCACGGGGGCAGTACAAAGGGCAGGGAAAAGGGCAGTGACCTACAGGGAAGACAGGGCTGGCCACCAGGGATACCACAACCAATGGGGAAGCAGGGAAAGAAGAAACCACAACATTTAGGGGCACAGGGGAGAAGGACACTGGGGTATTACACAGTGTTGCAAGGCACCATGGGGAGGACTTTTCTTTCAGCTTGGGTGGAAACTCTATGGTAGATCTTTCCAGGGCAGGACCCTGGGAATTGTCCTGAGGGGTTTGAGGGGTTCCACACTAGTTTCGACCAGGACAAATCAGATATGAATGTACAGAAAGCACCTTGAAACAAGAGCAGTTGCTTCGATATATTCATGCTCTCAGTAGCAGCAAAATCTCCAAGGATCTCCAGCTCTCCAATATTCTTTCCCTTCTCTGGGCAGCTTCAGAGCAGCAAGCATTTTCTTCTCCATGTTCTATGAAGCATGAGAAAGTGCTGCCTTTCCATTTTTTCCTAGTTCCAAATTTCTCATTTAAATAATTTTTTGCTTCCTAGCCTAGCCTGCGGTCAGATTATGTATCCATTTAGTCTCTAAACCAGTTTTTATCTGCCAGTTATTTGTTTGCCATTTTTCCCTCATCGTAACTGCATCTCCACAGCTTCTTTTATCACCTGGAAATTGGATACAGCAGGACTTAAAATACTCTCATTCACATGACAGCAGAAATCAACAGTTTTCTTCACAGAAGTGCCCTTTTCTTAATAAAACCTCAAATTCCCCTACAAAGAGAGAAAACAGAGAAGAGGTGACCTTAGATGAAGGATTCCATGAGTGAGACAAGAGCTGTCTATCTTTCCATTCTGCTCATGGCACAGCACAGGGAGATATTCATCATAATGGGTGTGTTGAACAATAATAATTGCTGATAGTAATTAAACTAAGCAAGATACCACATGGGCTAGGTCAAAAAGTTCCTATCATTAAAATCAGAAAAAAACAGTACTAGTTTACTTCTTACATATATATTAAATGTACAAGAAAGTCTATAAAAAGGCAACAATGACTGCCATATTATACTAGCTTTTATGTGATTTAAGAGTTCCTTTATTGTCCTCAAAAGTTCAATGAAGGCTTTGCTGCTACGTGATTCTTATTCTGTTTAAAATATTACTGTCCTTTTCTTTAAATGAAAAAAAAAGTGAGATCAAAATTATTTTTATTTAATTGTACAAGTTCTCTAAAATATTCTTAGATGTTATTATTTAAATGAAAAATCTGTTAGTGAAGTTCTGCTTTCTTATGCGTTTCAGTTGTTTTGGGAATAAGCTATTCTTGGATGCTAAGCTATTGTAATAATATCCATCACAGTTTTCAATATGACAAAGTTACAAAACACTGGCCAACAGAAAAGACTTCTCATTTTTTAGCCTTCAATTCTGAAAGTTAACGTCCAAAAGGATTTCACAGATATGTCTCATATTTGCCCTGAGGCATCAGTTCATATTTCAGAAATTATCTACTTTAGAAAATTCATTTATCCCACTGTTCTGGTGCAGAATATAGAAAAGAATATTTTTTAAAAATCCATTTTGGGAAAATTTACCCTTTTAAAACAATGCTCATGAAAGAACATTAAAAATGTACAAATATAAAAATGTTTACATGGGCATATGTACATATATAGTTGCATATACACACACATGCATATGTAGTCCTGCTGAAGACTGAAGTTTACAGACCATGTCTTCTCCTTAATTATGATTTATCATGAACATGTCTCATTTCATTGAAATACAGACACCTCAACTGCCTCAATAGCTGCAGAAAAAGTGTGTGGACATTTCAGTGCCCATTATTTCTCTGTAAATTTAGCTGTGGGGAGCAACAAGAACAAATTTGCTCCCATTGAAAAGAAGCCACATATCTGTAGACAACTTGTCACACTGATGGTTTTTAGAGGATATAAAAAATACAATAAACAAGACTGAATTAAACTACAGAGAGCACTGGGGATACTGGGTACAGGTCCACCCCTTGATCATAACAAGTGTTGTCTCAGCTCCATCCATCCATGCCCTCACATGATACAGGTCACACATACTTCAGTTGTTTCAGCAGATTTTGATAGATAGCATCATTTTCAGTCGGACTTGAAGCCAAAAGGTCTTTTCCATTTAAAGGAACACTATCCAAGCAATGTTGCAGAAAAATATTAACCAAATAACACATTCCAATAATAAGAGGTCAAAAACTACTTCTAGCACTTACTGCTAGAAATAAAACTGGTTTTCAGCTGCCCAAGATATATGTAGGAATATACCTGTGAAGACTTCTACCCTAATAAAGGTATCTCCATTAAAAATTAATATTGATAATATTCTGTCTGTTCTAAACATGTGTTGACCCCTATGCCTACTATGAGGAGAAAAAAATAATAAAACCGAAAACAGAAAGATATAGCAGGTGACTCGCAACAACTTCCTACCTGCTTACTTCAGAATACTTGTTGACTGATAAAACTTCCTGGTACTGGAAGAGGGAATGGTTACTATTCTTTTATACTTAAAGTAATGACTGCATTTTCTTTTAAAGGGTCTGAGATCAGTGGTTATCCAGATAAGCATGTTTATTAACTACTCTGCTGAAGTGATTTCCACTCCAAGCAGCAGCAGGATCCAGCTAGAAAAAGGTTGACTGAATCAATTATTGCCTGACTGACAATATTCACCAGCTACAGTCACTCTGCTTAGATTTCCTTCTGTTTATTTGAGAATATTTTCTTAAAACTGTAGTTTGGGTGCAGATTTATTGTTTGTCACCCATCTACCGCCTTGATCACAATGTCAGGGGCAGATCCAGCCATACTGTGAAAGGGAGGAGTGACACAAAAATGCGACTGCAGTCAAGTCAGGTGACATGAACCAGCAGTGCTAATTGGAGGGGCTGTGACTGGCTTATCCACCCCCAAAAAAATCTACCCCTGGATAAGCCTTTATTTTATGCCTGGCAGACAGGTTCCTGTGCAATAATTTTTAAAAGAGTCCTGAGAGTGTGAGGTAGATTTAAGGATGATGTTTTGCTGGTTTTATTATCATCAAACACTTGCTCTCATGACCCCACTGGCTTCAGAAAGGACTTTTTATTATGTAAGGTTTTACTCAGAGTATAGGTGGCAGGATCTGATCCAAAAGGATTTAAGCAAACTTTTGGGTTTTCTTATTATTTGAGTCATGTTTTTACTGCTTTCCCTTTTAACACTGGGTTTAAATTCAAGTGTCATTTCCAAAGAAACAGCTATGATAATCTGTGGTGAGCTGATTAATAGCACTTACGCAAATTTCAATGACCACAAAGTTGTGAATGTGTCTGTGTGAGTGATCTGCTTCTTATAAAGTAAATGAGTCTTCTTTCACATATTTAATAATACTCAGAATTCTCTTCTCCTCCCCTTCCTCTCTGCATTCACTCTGAAGTCCTCTCTCTCATTTGTTGTTGTTGTGGCAAAGTTATTTTTTTCTATACTATTTCCACTCGCCCACAGTTAATCATTTATGGTCTTTTCCACTGCAAACATGCAGAAAACACGTAAAAAGGAAGTCTGTTATCACACAATCAGTAACTCCGATTACAGCTTGATCAGAATTGACATCATTGTGGTTTCATTAGCGATATTAGATAAGTGCAAACTATTTTCAATCCCTTTTTTTTTGTCTTTTGCAATGTCAAAAGAGACACTCACCCTGCCCCAACTGGTTCTGTTTGACAGTGACAGGACTGTATAAAGGATTCCTTTCACTTACCATCTCAAGACCATTTTACATGCCAAACAAATCAAACCTACACATCTCTCTACACATCTTTATCAGCCTGCCCAGGCAAACGGTTGGAAGCATTACAACCTTGGACTTGTTAACTTATTTTTCTGTCTTTACAGTCTAAAGCAACTCTCAAAATGTAGAGGATGTGCGTGCAAACAAGTAAGTTTTGCAATATAAATACTGGGGTAGAGAAATTCTCCCACTGACAAGATCTGATGATGAAGATAATGTTCTCCCCTTGAGTTTCATGTTACATACTCTACCTTAGTTTGGCAGATACACCTAAACCAAATTTTGCAGTAAAAATAAAACAAGTACTTATCCTTGGAGATTTTTAATTTGTTATTTCTACAGTTACAAAAACTGAATGAGAAAAAGTGCTCTCAAGTGGGGAATCCTGGATCCCTTAGAAAAATAGCATTTTTGCCCAGGAAAAACAGCTTTATTAATTTACAACATCATTTTTTAATTATATAGTGCTTCTTCAACAGTGTTAAAAAGAAATGGGCCAGACCCTAGCTGCAAATATGATTCCTAAAATTTGTCTTTCTGTAAGAATTTTTTTCTACTGCTGACTTTTGTGAAGAGCAACAACATCCTGAGTTTCAGTAAGAGACTGTTTTTCACTTTAGATGTTTCCTGCTAGACTGAATCAGGAACATACTTTCATGGACTCACAAGAAGCAATGCATTCTTTTTGAGGAGCCTGAGAAAACGCAGAGATCCAGGCTGAGGGAGATGAAACTCTATGATCTGCTTAGAGGAAGGCCTGGGGAAAGTTTTTTAAGGCTTATGGGTACTTAAGCATACACCCACAGGTATGTTTGGACAGTGAATGTAACCATTCAACATCTGATGGCTAAATTAAGCTATTGTTTGCTGTGAGATGGGAAGATTGATCAGGAGATTAAAGATTCTGTGCCTTGACTGGTTTCTCATCTCTCTCCTTGGGTAGTTTCTACTGTTCCTGTCAGAGAGAGCATATGAGATTAGATGGATCAGGTATAAACTACTGTGGTAGCTGTTCTGGGTTGGTCCACTTGAACTGGAAAGTACAACATCACGAGGAAGGATGTTTGTAGCATTGCAAGAATATACCCTGAAGTCATACTTTAGAGACTCAAAGGGCTAATGGATGTTCTTGTACCAAAGTGGCTGGGAAGTTGAGTGGGATCCCATGACAGGTCCAATTTAAATATGCAAGTGGTCATGCACCAGGCCTCATCTGTGCTACTTGTATCAGTAATAATTAAACTGTTAAGTGAAGAAACTTTGAAAAAGAAGACAGACTGGATGTAAAGTAGCATTAAGTTTTCTTTGTATTATTTGGCATAATATTCACAGCAAAATGTATATGTTAAATCTTTCATAGAATCTGTATTTGTTCTATAAAGAAGACAGAGATGGAAAGTTCCTTCCTTCCATAAAAGGAAGGAAAGGAATTTAGAGAAGATGAAACATTGATTCCGGATAAATATAGAATTTATTCACATATGGAAATTATTTAGAGATAGACAAATATTCAGTCTGGCTAGGTAACTGCATGCAGAAAAGCAGCCTTCCTCCACATCAGCTCTAAAGCAAAACAACAAAACACAGTCCAGTTTGTCCTGCCTTGACAAGGAGAAAGGACATCTGGAGGTTTCCCATGGGAATATTCTTTTCCTCAAAATGAGGGACTTGAAATACCGGGAAAAGAAGTATAGCATTCAAACAGCAGAGTGAAATCTACTAAAGGCAAACACAGCAGTACCAAAAAAAGCACTGGTCAAAGTCAAGATAGCAACACCAAGATGTCTGCATGAGGTAAAATGAGCGCACTTCTGTACTCCCATTAACTTTTAAATTCCCAGCTGGATGTAACACCTGTGCAGACACTACATCTCTTCCTTACTCATATCTTTCCATAATCACCTCCTTTCATTTACCTATAACCTTCTATTCTCATCCAGACACACCCATTCTTTGATCTTCATTCAGGTCTTTCCCCCACTCACATACACTTCTCATTAGCAGAGAAGACGCATCCGACAACGAGAAGAGTTTCTGTCTGCTATGGGAGTTTAGCTGTGAAGGAAGAGGCTGGGTCTTTGGAAGAGGAGATTAAAATTTTTTTAACAATACAGTAGCTTTGGGAAACAGATACATGTCTGAGTGGGGGAGGAGGTGGGAACAGTTAAGTAGGAGAGCTACAAAGATATTTTCATACAGGTAAAGATAAACACAGTAAAACCATTGAAGTCTAATTTTGGAAAAACTTCTTAGAAGCCATTCCCGGCTAATTATTCTCCAGTAATAAATGAATAGAATAGTAAATGTTATTAGAATAATTTACTATTCATCAAGAATAATAAATGAATAGAATAATTCATTATTCCCACATCCTTGTTCTTTGCAAGCTCTGGCAAGATAACTAGGGCACTAGGAGGAGTGTCTCAGGAAGAACAGGGAAACAGTGAACTCAGAACTTGGAAAAGAGGTTTTACTTTTAGGTGAAAAGTTCACATATCTATCAGCATTTTGTAATAGCATTTGAGCAATATGCATCTTGCCATACTGCCTAAAACCTTCTTAGCTAGTTATTGCATAGAGAGCCAAAATTATGGAATAGGACTATGATCTTTTAATACAGGAAATTTTTTTTTCAGTGATTGCGTTATTTTCTGGTCATACTTTTGTCAGCACAAACAGGTTAAGCAAACTGATATGACAGGTAAAAGAAATTATAATTAATATTGCCTATATCCAATTCTCTTGCCCAGTTTCTTGGGTCCCTGTATTTTATATAGGTGTATGAGGTATATATTTTTATTTTCCTATATATATATAAAACACAAATATAGTTTCTTCCATCAAATAATGTATAAATCCTTTCTTCTCTCATAAGCTCATCAGACAGCGTTCTCTGCATCACAGGGCCAGTTATGTCCATAGACCCACCAGGTGCTGTTTCCCAGAGCTCCATTTGCTTCATGCTCCATTTGCTAAGCATGCTACTCTCCACAAGCAGCCAAAGGTCACAATATATCACATCAACTGCACTTGTCTAGGACATCTATGTGTGTTATACAGATTCACCACAATAATGTTTCTAGGTCTTTCTGCTTAAGAAATATCTTAATGTTAAGAGTCATGAGGGTGCTCTTATTAAGGCAAATATTCTGCTTTTTACAGTTCTAAGACTTTTGCATCAGTAAACACTGCTTCTCTAAGACTCAGTTCATTTGGTAACATCTATGTTTCTAGAGTTTCTCAGCAAGTGAAACTAAATCCATTCATAAACAGTGTAGCCCAGAAACATAGAGTGAAAGACTTTTTTCTGATATGAGAATACTTCTTTCATGCTAATTTAATATCGTGTGTTAGAGAAGAGTAAAACAATAAACTGAGTGTTGATCAGCTTAGGGTAGGGCACTAAGTATCCTTATGACCTTGGTCAAGTTAATTAATCATTCTATGACAGCTTTTAAGATGTAAAATGGAAAAAAAAACTTTATCTTACTGCCTATCTTCCTTTTTTGCTGTTGGTTTAAACTCTTAGTTCAGTAGGTTCAAGGCTATCTCTGAACACACATCTTCTAAATGGACAGTCTTGAAAGGCTTCTGCAGTCAGCACAGCTCACCTCTGTCCTTGGATGTGTCTGTGTTTTGCAATGTTTTACATAGCAGGTAAGCATTAGCCTTGCTCCATTCTCAGACCTCACTAGACTATGGGAAGAGATAATAGGCAAGCCTAAGATAATCCATATGCATGGACAGCTTTAAAAGATGATTCAATTGTATTTATAATATACATTGATCAGTTTTTCAAAAAAAAGGAGAGGTTGGGACTCAGAGGTCAAGCTTACATCATAATTCTGCTGTAACCATATATGTTGGGTGATATTGCAGTGTTCTGCCTTTTGCTGGGTGTTTATTTTCATAATTCTACTGAAATTTTAAACTCAGAGAAAAGTGTCATGTCCTCTCACTAAAATTAATATATAATAGTGATTCAAGGGAAATCTTTAAGATGTGGTATAAACCAAAAATTTTGGACTGTCCTGACCAAACCAGGCATCTGATTATTGCAACTGAAACAGGAGAGACAGCAGAATGATGTGAAGAAGAGGCTCAAGAGAATTTCTAAAGCAATACTTCAAATGCATATGAGAGAGAACAATGTTTTTCCAGTGATTAGGAGATGAGAACATATTCAAATACTTTTGGTACATATAACTAAGGGCTGTTTCTTATAAATGTTACTCAAAAATTCTAAAATCTGTAGAGATGATCATGAAGTTTCCTAACAGAAGAGTTCAGTTTAGTCCCAGCTATAAATACTGTGTCTTTTGAGAGTAGCATGTTATTTTTTATTTTGTTTTGCAAAGAAACCTACACACCTAAATTGCACAATTTTTCCAATTTTGAGAAATAGTCCTATTCTAGACCAGGACAAAAAGTTTGTCCATTAACATTTTCATGTCGACCTAAACATTTCATGTCGACAAAAAACATTTCATATTAGTCAAGATACTGAGGGGAGGGGAGGGGAGGNGGCGAGGCGAGGCGAGGCGAGGCGAGGCGAGGCGAGGCGAGGCGAGGCGAGGCGAGGCGAGGCGAGGCGAGGCGAGGCGAGGCGAAGAGAGAAAAAAGTTAACATAGAAGTTACTCAGAATTGAAGTATCTTTTTTACTCTAAAATGTAATTTTTACCTCTGTAATAACTTTGTGTCTTTAAAATGTAAATATTCTTCAAAAATTTTTAATAATTTAAGTTTCCAAGCAGAATATTCTGTAGTTTGTGAATTGTCACATTTCAGTAAAAAAAAAAGCTGGGGAAAAAAATTGAACTATTTAGCTCATTTCTCTTATCTTTCTGCACCTTCTGACCTATACTTTTTATTCTGTGTTTCACTAAATTTTCTCTTTAAAGTTACTGTTTAAATGTAAACTTACAATCTAGTTGATGTTATCCCTAATTTTGTCACTACAGGGATATAAATTTTGTGATACTTCCTCTCAGAGGGCAGGGAGGATGAGGAGAAGCTTCTTGTAGAATCACTGCTAGTCTTCCATAACAGTTTTTCTTACTCACCTAAATACTTGAAAATAGTAGGGATTATAAAATAATTCAAAAACCTAAGGAACATCTCATGGATTTAAGTTAATCTAGATCAATGTTCTCTCAGCTAAAGAAAAGAACTCCTGATATGAACTTACTAATTAACCAACACCAGAAAGTATGAGAAAATGAAAGTCTCTCACACTGTCCCTGGGGGAAGACGATCAACAAAAAAGAGGCAAGGTATGAAATGTGCCACAGGTGTGGTATGCTTGCAGGTGCACTTCATACATTCATAACACCTGGGAAGGCAATTCCCATAATTTTCTTCTTGGAATGATTCTCAAAATATTTGTGGTTAAAAGTACCCACAAACCTTGTGGGAGAGAGTGGGAAATTTGAGCTTTGACAGCTGATGGTCAGTCGCTACAAACTCAGTAGGTTGCACATTGCTCAATGAGTATCTGAAGTCTGAATTGAGAAACAGAGACTTGGGGTTGACTCCTGTTCTTATTAATTGAAATTCCAGTAAAAAAGAAAATGACACCTCTTACTTTTTTATGGTTTTCGTTCTGATCATGCAGGGATGAAGTGCACAGTATTTTTGTCATTTAAGAAACACATGCCATTTCTACTTTTCTTTCTTCTCCTTTTTCATTTTAATGGAGATATACTTTGCAGTCCTCAAATCTGCAAGCAGTGAAAAATAAGCGCTACACTAACTTGTTTATCACAGTTATCAGTGCACTTGTTTGTGTGAGATTTCCTGTGATAACAGAAACGAAACATACCATAATGGGTGACAAATATATGTTTTGAAATTTGTGCAACTAGGACTACTACTTATATTTTGTACAACAAGTTACTATGCAATTGGAAAGAAAACACTGAGGAATCCAAATCTAAAGTGAAATAATATGCCCATCAATATAGCAAAATATTCACCACAACTAAATTTTGTTAAGGACAAAGGGAACACATTTCAACACCTGCAACTACATGATAAAAATCCATTAGTTTTGAGAAGAGGTCAAAGATGTTCTTCAATATCTTCAGAGGAAAATATCTTAAACTTGTAGTTTAACAGCACAACAACAAAATAGATAAACTAAATTCGGGAATTATTTTAATCTGTTGTTTGGGAATCAAGCAGTCTTTTTTCTTCTCTAATATCTCTGTATACTCACCAACAAATCCAGTATATTTCCCAAATACATACAACCTTCTCCCTACTAAATGGTTTCAATAAATATATCATTTTTTAAATGCCATGGGTTTATTTATTTTTAAGTGATTGAAAACCTTTTTCAAGTAATTGTTTTCCAAAGCTGCTCAAATCTAATAACTTTTATGAGAAGGGTTACCATCCCACCTGTATTACTTTCAGTGCATAGCAGAAGGACACTTTCCACTTGGAAGTCACCTTGATCTGAGTGTTGGCAGCCTTCTGTCCCATATATCACATATTCTTTAACAGTGCCTGAACGATGTTTTGCCACTTAGCTTTTTGCTTCCATTATCAAATTCCCTTATGATTACTTCCTTTTAGGTTTAGCTGGGCTTGTTTGATCTACCACACATAGATAAGACTTCTTAATACAGGCTGAAAAACTGTTGTTAGTCACCTCCATATAGGCACCGAAGGATTTTATCTTCAAGGGAGAATATGGGAGTAAAGTATCCTTCTTCCCTGATTACTTCTAACCAAAAACTTCCTAAGTTAAATCAGCAACAGAAATGTCAAAAGTCATGGTAGGTTTATTCACCAATCATCTGTGAAATAAATAAATAAAATTTTCTCAGACTCAAAAAATACCTTAAGCCAGATTTTCTATTTTAGACATGAATGCCTCATACATTCTTGCAAATGTATGATATATGTATGCAAATCAGATCTTTACATCTGCCTACTTCAGGGTGTAGATATTTCTCTATATATGTGCAAATAAGCATCTTTGACAAACATTGAAAAACAAGTAAATTAAAAAGATATCTATGTCCTTACATCTGAAATGAGTAGTTTTATACACGTTATCGCCTGTCTACTGGCCCACATAAAAAAGTTGATTTGCGAATTTTAACCTAGAACTGAGGATTTATTTGGGGGAATTCCTAAGTCTGACATTGTCATTGGGACTCCAGACCACATGAGCAAAGGGGAATCTTGACTGCATGGTCCAAGGGGGAATTCAGATCTGTGGTACCAGACTAAAAACCAACAAAACAACAAATAAAACCAGACTTGTTCTGATCTGTGAATTATATCAAAATCTTTTCTGGCTACAATGATTACCTGAAAAGCCGGAGGAAATAGATGTAGCCGTAATATATAGGGTCATTCAGGGCATTCAGAAAATAGAGTTAAATATTTCATAAATATTTGAGTTTTCAGACTTTTTCATAATGAAAATTCTGAGAAAAACTATACCCTGAAACAGGAATAGAAAAGTCATCTGTACATGACAGAAGAGTGGACAAGTGCACACAAGGCTATGGAGTCAGTCTTTCATTTTCTCCAATAATTGCTTATACTAAGTATATCTCCTGGTAATACCAAGTAAATCATTGCCAAACAAAAATCTTGTTTTAAGGTATTTTCAAAAGACAATTTCTGCTTTCTTTAAGCAGAAAAAGCACTGCTAGGCAGAACATCACCAAAAGGGACTAAGCTCTCTCATCAAATTTGTGAGAAAAAGGAAGAAAATTACTCTTTTCCCTTTAAAAAATGCAATCTAAACAGTGGAAACTGCAAATATTATTTCTGGATAACTAAGTAGCCTTTCCTGCTAAGATAGTCTTGTCCTATTGCTGTCTGCTTCTTCACTCTTTTTAGTAGTCCCTTAGCCCAGAAGAAATGACAGTGAAAAGGTAATAGAAATTAAAATCAATTTTCAAAACATTTGAATAGTAAAAATGACATTTGAACAGCAATACAAATAGAAAAATGCTTCTGAGATCTATCTAATTGTGGTAAAGGCTTTTTAATGAGAAATGGTATGTCTCTGCACTGTTTCATAATTCACTGTGCCATTCTCAATGCGTCTATAGTTTAAATACAATAAAATTTTAGTAGGATTTTGAATGCTCCCCAAGTTAACAGGTAAGTCAATTTAATACCATAAAAATAGATGTAACTCCAGAGATTTTAAATAGTTTAATCAGGTGTAACCATTTCTTTTAAAGTTCTGTGATATTTTCTATCATGCTGAAAAGCACTACAGCATAGCCAAGTTTGTGGCTACAGGCACTTGCAATGACTGATTTCATTTCATGAGCCTGTTGCTGAGCAGTGAAGTCATTCTGCACAAGCCAACACAGGTTTGGGAAAATCTACAGTAGCTCTGCACTAACAAAAAAACTGCTCAGGTTTGGCTTTTGTGATTCTACTACCGCAAACCAACATAATTTCGATGGGAAAGGGAATAGACTTTCTGTTTTAGGTAACTTCTAGGCAAAAATAGTACTCTCATGCATACAGCTGAAAGTTTGCCATTGATTTAAGTACCCACAAAGAAATATATTTATTAATGGTTTGATTTGGAGAGGAAAACCTTGATCAGTTCACCTTGCCCACCTATGATGGAGCTACCACAAACCCCTTTATCAGCTGCCTGCCTGTGCCGATGGGCAATAGAAAAAATAAGACTTTTAAACAATTTTTCCATTTGCCTTGCAATATGTTTTGCAACAGGCAGGAGTTACCACCAGTGCTGCTCCAGTCCTTAGGCCATACTCATTGTTCCAGGCTCACTAAATACAGATCTGTTTAGGGCTTTTTTTCCCTTTCAAATTTTGTGACTTTCTGTTTATTTTGCATTTTATTGTGCACCCTCCTACATCCCCACCCACTATTTACCTCATGTGATAACACAGCAGAAAAACAAGGTTTGGTCTTGTACTGGGAATTTATTTTATGTTATTACTAGTTTGCATTTATTAACTGAGTCCTGGGAGAGATATGACATTGACAATATTTGTGATTTTATTGTAAGCTTCACAATAATTAGCCCTCTTATTTTGTGGGAAAAAAATGAAAAAGAAAAACAAGAAGGGGAAAAACTAAAAAGAGCAAACTTGGGGATGATAACATCTCAAATTCTGGAAGGTTAGTCTAAAAGAATACATGTGCACATTTACACAAAACCAGATATATTGCTTTTAAAATCATGCAACTTTTAAAGCTGATCTCATTACTTAAAGCCTGACTTGTGATTTTGAACACTTGTGTGGTAATATGGGTTAGTTTAGCAGAAATTGCCTAGGTTTTTTTTCCTTCCAGTGGTGATCAAATAAAGTAGAAGGATACATGCAGTAAAGTTTATCTGATTCATTTTAGAAATGTTTTTTTTTTCCTTATTTTCCTTCTAATTCATTGTTTGTCCCTGTTCTAATAGATTTTTTCCTTTTATTTGCAGCCTAAATGAAGGCAAGACGTTAAAGCAATCTTCCCAGAAATCAAATCCCTGAAACAAATTTTACTACTTGCTTTGAGTTGCTCAAACTTTCCTCTTCCTATTCAAGCTTGGAAAACTCCAGGTTTACTGGGCACTAAAGCGTTATTATCTATACTGAATTAAAGTTAGCCTTGCTTTAAAAAGGTCATTATACAAAATGATGGCTAGCCATATTTTTACTCATACTGTTACCTCTACATTTAGAGATTTTTGCCTTTACCTCAACATATTACCTTAATTACCTTTGATGAAACAATTTTCCAGCTGCAGTTGCTTTTCTTCTTTGAAAAAAAAAAGGAGCTTGATTGGCATTTGTAAAGGAAGGTAGATTTCAAAAAATATTTAAAGACTGAAAATGTCTGTTATGTAACTAAATACTCTAAAAATGGAAACAGTTTTTAGTTATTAATATGGAATTTTTAGAGCATGAAACAAATGGATCCTATCATGCATGAATCAGTATGAACTACTGAACATACCTTTTTATTCATTGCTGCATAAATATTCTGGGACTGATTATGATATTTAGTGAACTAAAGAAAAAATATCAAATGCCTACAGAAATAGAAAAGGATACCTTGACCTACTGGTAAGTCTTATTTGTATTGTCATGACATTCCCTGATAGCAATAAGATGAGAGGAAGGGACACTGAAAATGATTTATTAGCACTGTGACTTGGTGAAAAACTACAAGTTTGACAGAACACCTAGAAAATACAATTTATGTTTTCTAAAAGATTCACCCGTGTCTCTTTGGATACTATTTACACACAACCACATTTGTAGGCTTTGTCCTGATAGCTGAAGTAATGGGAAAGTAAATAAGAAAGTAAACCTACAATGATAAGCGAAACACACTCCATACCAGCTGCACAGAGTATAAGTGTAACACATCCACTGAGTATATCCACGGGACCTGCCTACACCGTTCTGTCAACTTTCTCTTGGGAGCCAAAATCAGCCTTACACATAAGCAAAGTTTGAAAGTGCCCCAGGGTGAAGGGACCCTGTCTGTATCCACGCTGCTTGACCCAGGCACGAGTTGCATCAGACATGCTGATTATTCAACAAGCTTCTCTAGCACCCCTGAGAAATCTCAGGTAGCCCTTGAGTTGTGCCCCACTTGCTAAGCCCTCAGGCTGTTTGCCGTAAGTAGTTGTCTGCCTCTCACCATTACCTACCAGCTCTGCTGTTTATCAGGAAAATGTGGGAAGGAAGGAGAGAACATGAATCCAGACCCCTAGGCTATGAGCCTTCTCCAGTTTCCAAAGAACTGTCTATACCTGTATCTGGCAGCATGCAATAAAACAGCAGAACAAGTACCTGCCCCACAGGCTTAGCCTGCCTGAATTCTTGATTGAACGCAATGGCCTTTCCCACTGGAAAGGGGACAACCAACATATCCCGCAGACACCCTCCATCACTCCCCACCTGAACATTCTCTGGAAGAAAGCTTTGCAACTTGGTTTTAGAACAGCAAATCCCAGCAGACTCTTCAACGGAGAGATAGAAACCCTCATGGAGACTTTTTGGAGGAAAAAAAGTGTGAATTTGACGCAAGATACCTGCAAGAGCACTAAGTCAGAAGATAAGCTTATCTTAACCAGAGGTTATATGAAATTGTGCCAGTCTGGCTGCTCAGAGATTTAAAAGAGGGAGGATTAGGAAAGTGAGTTGGATGATATGACACAAAGTTCTATCTCAACTATCAATAACTGCTCTTCTCTCTCAGCACATCCCTGGCATTGGATGATCTCCTACCACTTCAGAAGTGATGCACCTGATGCTGGTGCTAGGCCCAGGCTGGCCACCCACGCCATGGGGTTGTGGTTGGCCACCAGCAAGTGAGGAAATGGCTGCCGGCCCTGCTGGGCCTGCTGCTGTGATCCACCATCAGCTGGTGCAGACACCTGTGAGGGAAGGTGTTGCCAGGAGGAACAGGGCCATCCAGCAACAGGGCAGGGCCAGGCAAGGGTGAGGAGGGTGAGGAGGGTGAGGAGAGCCCAGAGAGCCCACAGAGCCCACCACCCCTCAAGGCCACAGGACAGGGTCTATCTGCATGGCTGCCTCTTCTGGCCCCTGGCTGTGTTCAGTCACAGGCATAGACAGTCCCCACGGGCCGTCAGGAGAGTTTCCTGAGAATGGGGGTTCAGGCCATCCTGCCATTCAGGGTGGCAATACCAAGAGCTGAAAATTTCCAACGTAAGCATTTTTATGAGGAATTTTTGTAAGAATTTTATGCTTCCAGGGCTGTGAAGTAACTGACCCCGCTCTGCAGGGCAGATGGCATCCTGAGGCAGGGGTTGACCCAGGAAAAAAGAGGAGAGTGCTTCTCCAAAGCACCTCAGCCACACGGCTCTGCAAATGTCCCTCAGGACCCAGAAGACTTGGGGGAAGGACACCCGGGACCAAAGGCAGGTGGGCAGCCAGGCAGCTTGGCATCAATGGGCTGACTGTGGGTTAATCTACACAATACCACAGAAATGAAGGTATTAAACAAGAATTGTGGCGGCATTCATTTTTGGTGAGTATGCACATTGTGAGAAAATATCTTCTCTTTCAATTATGTGTAAAAAAGCAACATAGGAGGTACCATAGCATTGTATACAAAGTTTCCTTATTCTTTTACCCACTGACAACTTTACATATGTAACATAATATGGTGTATGTGCTTGCAAAACATATATTTACAACATTAGTCATTCACAGAATAATGAATTAATTAACATCAGAATATTTCTGATATCAAGATGAAGCAGACCTGTTTGTGTTTTATGTTTAAAGGGAAATGCATAGGTCAGAAATTATATTAGTCTCTCAGTTTCACACATAGATTAAAATTTCAATACTTTGTGGCTAAATCTCACTACCTCAAAGGAAAGTGATAGAAATCCCCCTCAACTAGTCTCATTTCTCCTTCACTGTTCTACTGTTATCCACAGAGCATTCAGCACCACCACTAAAATTCAGAGCTTGGACTTTCTATTGTGATTCCTCTGTTAAAAAATATAGAAGTGGAAGTGGAAGAGGAAGAGGAAAAGATGATGAAGAGCAGCAAAAAGGAGCTTTCCACTGGTAGTTCCATGAAACAGTGCCATGAAAAATTATGCCAGGCTTGAAAATATATGTTGACACTTTTTTATCACTAAGAGTGAAAAGAAGCACCCATCATCGATGAAATTCTACAGAAAGAAAAGTGTGGCACATACAGAACTCCACAGTGCTCTATGCAAATATTCCTATACTGTCAACCACCCTAGCTGTGACACCATGCCACTGTTTTGGGGTTATTTTTTCAAACCTTCTGTAGAGAAGTTTCTTTAGTGCAGCATAAAACCAGTAGCCATCAATTCTTCTGCTCAGGCTGAACTCTTGGAAACTAGTAACTTGTGAAAAATAAAACCCTGCCAAACAAAGAAATCCGGTGGTAGAATTAACAAAATGCAGTAAAACTTTTCTGCAAATCAAAGAAATGCAACTGCAATTGCTAATGAAAGGAAGGCTTTTAGAATGATAGGCAGAGCAAACCTAGAAAAGGAAACAGAGAGACAGGAAATGAGCAGAAGTGTTGGTTTCTCTTGGCTTATGATCAGGGTATTTAAAGAAATGTTTTCTTTCCTGAAAGTCAAGAGAAAGAAAAAATGTGGAGAAAAACCATAGTGAGTTCAGACAAGGTTTTTTTGAGCATCATTTGCTCTGAAAACATATGACACATTAGGCTGTTGTTATCTTGAAATAACTAGATGAACCCTTTTCCCTCTATCTAGTCGTTATCTCAGCTGGATGTTTTTTGTAAGGACAACACAACCCAGTATTTTATGTGTGAATGGTGTGAGCCTTCACATACCTGTATCCAGGTGGATTTAGAGCATTAGTAGTAAGTTAAGGTAGCTTACTTTTAGAAAAAGGTAGCTGACTTTTGTCTCCAAAGTGTTTCCTTAATCACATGTTTCTGAAAGAAGCTACTTTATTAACTGACTTAAATAAAATCAAAGTTTTAAAATCCCATTGGAAGCTAAGTGTTAAAGACTTTACAACACTGAATTACTGTAAGTGCTCATATATGGAATTAGTTCGAAAACTTCAGGAGAGATACATTTTGATACATCTTGTTAGAAGTCCATTTTCCAATAAAACACGTATATTCATATCCTGCATAAAAGATGATATTGTCTTATACTGTCTTTTCATTTAGATTTCATGTATTTATCTCACTTTTCAAATTCTAACCTGAATTAATGAATACTATAAAGGAAAAACTTACAGATTCATAAATTTCCCTGAATCAGCTTTTTTACTGTTCCCAAGTAGATGCATTGTATTTGTCATCACTTCAAATTATTATGGCTTCTTTGGTAATATTTATTAAAGGTATTTGTTCTCATACCTTTTTATCTAGAAGGTAAGGTTTATCTAGACACCTATCTTTGTGTATCTAGACACCTAGAATTATATACTTAGCGTTTTTTTCAGAATCAAGGGATACATGCTACATTCCTGTTTTGACTGGAGTTCAGTAATCTCCTGAAACTCCCAGTTCTGATTTCTCGATCTTTATTCCAACCATTAATCCTGCTCTTTGTCCTGATGGTTAAAGTCATCATCTAACATCACTTCTTACATTACTGGACCCAAATCCAGGTGATGTGCTGTTTTTAACACCCATTCCTGACCTTACAGCCCACCTTTCCTTTCCCTGCTCTTATATCCTGAACAACTATTTTTGCCTAAAGATTCTGCCTTTGAGGCAGATAAAGATCCAAACAACCGCAGAAAGCTTTGTAATAAATGCCAACACCTTGAACTACACTCAGGAACTAATTAGCAGTTTATGTAGTAACAAGTCAAGAAGCTGTTAATTCACACTAAAAAAAAAAAAAGTCAAGTTTACTTGAGTAATTCATTGTCAACACACTCATTTAGACAGATGTTTACAACTGGCACACGTAGTACATATGTACACACATCTGTCATGGGCTGTATATATACACACACGCTGAAGTTTACAGGTGATACCATCTCACTAAAGTAAAACAATATACAATTTTTTGAGTAGGACTGTCCCTGGTTCAAGAAAGCAGCACATACTTCACTGGGAAAAATGTACAGGCAATAGGCCCAGTCATTGCTAGGGTCCTGGAGGGATGAATGCTTGTATGTAGTTGAGGAAAACACTTGCTGAAGGTAACAAATCCTGTCTTTATTCCCAGCAGTCGAAGGGAGTCAGTCTTCCCTCACATCTCTTTGGGAAGAGAGCCTCTCCATGAGCAGTGCATGCCAAATGATATGGAGATAGTAGATAACAGGATTTACTGCATTAGTATAAAAAAATGGAGATTGGTCATGTGTTCTCATGACACTCCCAGTAGATTGTGCAGGTTCACTGTGCCGTAGTGTTTCACTTATAGCACTTTTCCTGTTTATAATTTCATCTAGTGTTTGTGATGGGTCCCAGGCACTGTAGCTGGTCACCCCAAGTTGTTCTGCTCTGCTGCCATGCTCCCTGCTGCTTCTTAAGCCCTGGGAGTTTCTGTGTACCGTGTTCCAATTTCTATTCAGAAATTAATGCAGTTGCATGGCTTAGGATCAAGATAGATGTTCCCCATGGTTCTCTTTACTTCAGCTGTGCTAGCACCATTTTCAAAGAGTAGTTGAGTAACATGGACAGAACACCAGTGAATGTCACAATCTCCCTAAATAAGTATAAACAAATTGCCACGAGCAAATACACAGTCTTGTGATGATGGCCTGTGCCTCAAGACACTGAAGGTTTACAAGATCACTGAAAACACATTCCTCCGCCTACATTTTTCCTTCAAGTTAATGTATTGGTATATTGCTTTCAGACCCAGCCAGCAAAATCTATCTAGTGCTGCAGGTAATCGGTCACAGACCTTTAGGATGTCAAAAGCCAATTTTCTACAACTGTGCTGGGCTTCTCCTGGAGTGGTACTGAGAGAAATCTGTGTATGAGTCGCCCTCTACATGAAGAATCACATGGAAAGCTCTCAATAAATGTTTTGCTACTTAGCAGTAGATAGTCTGCTGCTTTTTTTGCTGAGGGTGGAAAAATCACTACATTTTTTTTAGCGGCAATGAGCACACAGTTCTGAATACTGTTTTCCTACACCATAAAATCTAGCACAGATGTAGTTATGAAAGTGTTCATATAGTTAGGGTTATACAATTATGCTGTAACCAATGTTCCAACACAGACCTGTTAAATTCCTTGTAATTCAGATACATAGAGTTGATGGTTTATGGTATTGCAAGACTTGATTAATCAGTACTAGTTTACTACTCTCATGGAAGTTCTAAAAAGTAAAAGGTCCATTTTTTTTTTATTTGAGGGATGGTATAAAATTCCTTCTGTGATGGCATTAACACCAAGGCATTCTTCTTTACCCCAGTCATCCTGAAGATCTCAATTATCTTTTTTAACCTTGGCTCATGAAGCCTTTACTGGACACTTGCACAGCGATACATAAGAACATCTGTATCAGAGCAAATACCCTATTTCTGACAAGTCTGTGTTCAGATATTCTGGAAAGCGCTTAAGAACAAGACAAAACTACCAAACTACTTCCCCTCCCAGCTCAGAAATGTCTTAATGCTAGAAAAGCATCAATGGGGACTTAATTGATACATTTGTGCAGTTGTATTATGAATTAATGAAATATTTTAATATCCACCATGTCCAGTGCCAAGGAGCTACAGAATTTAAACATACACTATTCAAAAAAGTATCCCCTCTTGGTTTGATTTCAATCTGTTATCTACACAGGAGTAAAGGTCTTTACACCCTAAGTGGACATGGGCGGATTTAGGAATGAGAGGAAGATACTGAAGTTAGAAGCGTAAAGTAAGTATTTTTCTGTTATGATGTGAATTTTCTTTTGATTACTGTAATAGGACAAGGAAAACTGGTTTTGCATAGGATGGAACAATAAATAAAATCTGATCTCCCTCAAGGTTTTACTTGGCATATAATAGCCCAGCTGGAGAATTACCTGGTACAGGACTTACATATGGCACATATGATACAATTTCAGGCATGATCGTTGTACACTGGCATCATATATGGAGATCCCATCTCAGCTATAGCATTTAGGCAAGGTGGCTTGTTACAAGTGTTAGAACATTGTCAAGGCCATACAGGACACCCAAGTAAGCAAAGAGCTGACACCACCACCCAACAAAGTCATTTGGAATAACCTGGGAGGGTTTAAACACCTATTAGCTGTTCTATGAGGAATACATAGTCCTTCACACTTTGCAGCAGGTCAGTCTAGACCACAGCTCAGAAAACTTATTTGCAAACTGTAGTATCTTGCATTAAACTGCAATAAGATTTGCAACAAATAAGCATTCGATGTGAAGAGAAAGTGTTTTAATATGTGAGAACTGAAGCTAAGTTGCCACAAATATGAAGTGTACAGTGCTTGCCACAAACACAAATTCTACAGTGGCTCTTGCAAACTAAAACTTAATATTTTTGTTCTGTTCCCACTGAGAACCTGACACATAGATGTTTTGTATAAACAAGTAGGTAGGTCTGTGGCTTTCATCCTTAGTAAAGGGTTATTCCTGTTCTACTCCAAAAATTTAAAAATCAAAAGCAATATATGTAGAAGGGTATATTTGTCTGTATGGCTACCTATATACTGGGTCAACACAATATTCCTTTTGTACATGTTAGCATCATTTGTTTCCTTTGTTGATACAATGATTTTTTTATTGTTGCTGTCAGTAGCAAGGGTGATAATGGATTTGTTATTCATGGAATTATCTATCTATGACTGGGAAGCAGACCTGACTGTAGCACTCATATTTCTATAATATATCTGTAATTATGCATTCAGGAAATTTGACAGTAAAATGTCAAAACAAAAGCAGATTTGCTCTGTTGAAGGTGCTTGAAGACAAACAGCGTTACATCAGAAGCTTGTATCTGGTTCAGACAGGCTATTTACTGCAACAACAACAAAAAAAATAGCCTTTTGAATTACTTTCAGCCTTCCATACCTCATGTTAAAAGGCTACTGTGGTGCCCTGTCACTTGCTTATCAGCAGCATAGGGGACAAAGATGAACAGGAGTCACAAAACAAGTAAGAGAAAATGATCACTTAAGAAGAATGATTTCCTGTAGCTTTGAAAAGTGAGGGTTTCCTTCAGTAGCATTTAGTAGTTATGGCTGAGTACCTCTCTTACTTTACAGACATTTTTAACACGCATGTGAGGCATTATTGATTTTCACACAAGGCAACACCTTGCTTGCTTGTTGGAGCTACTGTAGTACTCAGAGGAGGTTGTACCAAGCTCCAAAAAGAAGCTTAAATAAATTAATGAATTCCCTCATACTATATGAAGGGCAATATATTCTTTTCCCTCGCCCTCCAGTATCTACAGTCTGACAGCTTCATACGGTGGTGTCTATGAATCACTGAACAGGCAGTGGGAGTCAATTCTATGAAAAAATTAGAAGGTGATACATTTCAGACTATGGTTGAAAGGGGAATTTAATTGTCTACGTGAGAGGAAGTTAAAACCAAAATAGTTTTGCTCACCAAAAAATTTAGTCTTACTGCATTCAATTTTTCAAAAATATGATTTCATTACTGTTATTTCTAATGACTATAACAAAATTGCAATTAGCACTAACAACAGGCTGAATCTTTTTGCTCAAGGCTTTTACATAAGTGGTAAGAAAAGGCTGAAGAGGAAATCAGGGTTTCTTGCTACAGACACAGGTGTGACTTCTGTACCTGCATTGAAAGTTTCCAGCAGACCCATATGTAGAGAGGCATCTGAGCATTCAGTCTGGAAAATCTATGGTGGCTGTCACACAACACTCTCCCTCTTCACCTTCTTAATTCTTATTTTGTTTTTGACAGTTGGTAAGTCATCTTTTTAATGGCTCACCACAGTTTTAATGCACAACTTCAGACCAAATTGTTTGAAACCATGACTTAATTCATGGAATTTATTAAAAAATGTGTTGACAGCCTTCATTCCAGGAAGAAAATGTTAATTACTTGTATCACAGTAGCACTCAAGATTCAGGCCATATTGCCCTAGATTATAGATATGCATAGTTCTTGTATCTGTTTTTTGCTCAAAATGAAATTGACTGATGTTAAATACTGCCACACTTATTTTGCACAATACAGAGCTAGCTGTTATTATTGTATATGTGAGGAATGGTGACAAAGACATGATAAGTGAACTGCTTCAAGTTGCAGAGAGGTAGTTGCAGAGAGGTTTATGGCAGATGAAACAATTACTTACTCCCTTTCTCTGGCACAATAAGAAAGAATCACCTTTCCAGAGGACATAATGTCCATATGACACTAAAGAAAGTATATGATGGAGAAACAGGACTTTTAATAACAGGCATTTCCTACATGATGGTATTTATTCTGAAGCTCAATTTTGAGACATCCTTGGGTTTGGGTCTCAGAAAAAAAATTACAATTCCACCAGACCCAAAATGCTTCCAGCTGGGCTTTTAAAATCTGGGCCACCCAGATCAGTGGCCGTTTGTGAACATTTGCTCTTACAACTGTGATTTGACCTATATAAGAGAGTAATTCAGAAAATGTCTGGAGTCTTATTTTGTTCAACAGATCTGTAACTGATATGGGCTAATGAAATATCATTCACCATAGTTCCTAGCCAGATTCACAACAACTTCTTGGTCCATCTGTTCACTGAAGACACAGCATTTTACATATTTCTTTGTACCCATATTTGTAAAGTCTGTATTTAACTTACTTAAATATATTTATGATCCTTTCTCCATCAGAAATACAGAAATGAGTGCATTCAAGAAATAGAAAATAATATAGGTTGGGTGAAAAAAAACCCAAAACATAAACCCCCTGCTTTGAAAAAAAACAAAAACCCCAAACCAAATATGCTTGAATCTTTACTGCATAATCTTTTCCTATTCAAAAATACATATTTAGGTGAATTCAATTCAGAGTTGCTCTTCTACCAATAAAGAACTACACATAGCTAAATTGAATACCACATGAATAACGAATAGACTAAATATTGATCATTCAAAATATTCACTAAGTACTTAGAAATTTTAGCTACTTTAAAAGAATGACAACTTTGTCTGCTAATGATATCTTCAGCAAAAGGGAAATGAAATGAATAGGTAAGGATTTTTGTGCATCTTCTCTGCATGATTATTACTATGCTTTTACATACATATTTTTCTTGCAGATACTGGTTACATGTTGGAAAAATTATCATATGTTTTAAATAAACTGTTCACTCATTCATTAGAATTTCTGATTATCAAGTTGTGTCTCTTTGTTTATAAGGTATAGTTTAAGGCAAGGCTCTTTAAACTATTTTTTCCCATCAATACCATTTAGTGTAGATGTAAATGAAGCCATAGCATTTAATAAAATGTGCCAGGTCATAAACACTGAGGATTTTCATTGGTTAAAAGGATCTTCATGAAAGAGTTAAGTTTGTCTTAATCACTGTGGCTGTTTTCTTTTACTGTCTTAACTGCCAGGAAATGAAGCCTGATTATAAAAGACTGATGGAAAAGAAAAGTTAAAGGAGCCCACATCTCATTTATGAATTTTTAAAGAGAGATATGCACTCATAAATACTCTTATATTAACTCTTATAAAGACTGGCTAGGTATAAACAAAAGAGTATGTAAATATATTTATTTGTAATTAAAAAAATTTGGAATCCCCAAAGTTGTGGAGTCCCTCCCATTGATATACCTTTCTTTCTCTTCTGAGTAAAAAGCTGTTGGTGAAAAGGGGTTAAATACAGTTTCTAAATGAAAAGGGTTTTATTGTGTCAAGTGTCAGGAAGTGAGTAGAGGTGCAAAGGAAAGAGAGAGCAAGATCGTTAGAGCTGATACCATGAAGTGTAACATAAATTCAGAGATGACAGAGCAGGTGAGGTCTTTGAAATGCAGCCATCACAATAATGTCACCTACAGCTGAGAATGCACAAAAGAAAAAGAAAGGAGAAGGAGAAAATAAAACGGGGGGATAAAAGAGAAGAAAAAGCATAACCGCAATCCAAATGTGATCTAAATACAGAGCAACAGACTTTACTACAGAGCAACAGACTTTACTATGTGGAGCCTACTGAAAGGATTTAAAAAAAAATAACTTCTAGTAAGCACTGAGTAAAATAGTAATAATATCATGCAGACCTTTCATAGGAAGTATGTCATCTCTCCTTAGTAAGTAAGTTGCTTGCAGTGCCAGATTCTGTCTTATAGAATCAAATTAGATACATAAATTGCATGAACATTTGGCCCTACACATATTGTTACTTTGACTGTTCCTTTTATCTTGTCAGATACCACAAACTATGACAACTTGATTTGTACTCGCTGTGATAAATTCTCTAGTAGTGCACATAAGTGTATACATTTGCCCCAATAGAGAATGTTATCTTATGCCAGACATACTTTTGTTTTCATGTGAAGCTTCTTCATGGCTATCCAAGGAAATGATGTCAGGAAATTTTCCTTCTATTATTTTCTCCTAGTGCCACAGTATTTCAGCTAATGGGCAACATGTTGCTCTTAACTCTCTGAGCTACTTTCACCCCATTGGTTTTGCCTGAGGGCAATATCCTGCAGTTAGGATTACTCAAAGATCATAGGGAAGTGAACAGGAGTGTTACCCACATAAGGCTAAAAGCCCCTTGTCTGGTTTCATATACAAGGTGGGCCAAGTTTTCAGGAGGTATAAATCAGTGTAGCTCCACTGCAGTGGAACAGAATTAGCATGTTTCAGCCAAGGAAGTGGTGCTACATGTGCCACACTTTCATACTATAGCAGAGATGTTTGTTTCAACAGGAAACAGAGTTGATGCTACAGCAACCTTGTCAATTAAAAAAAAAACCAACCTTAAAGAAAAACTAATGCTGTTAGTTAGGACTCCTTCAGTCCAAATGTTGTATCTAGTTATGATAAGAGAACATATAACAAACCATATTTCATCAAAGACCAAAATTTACAGGGCTCATACAAGATTCATTCCTGTTTACATTACATGTCAGATTCCTAGCAATTTCTTTTGCTGTAACTGTACTAAGAGCTACCTTGCATCTTTTTATGACATCTATTTAAGTTTCAGAATTCGGAAGAGGACTATGAACTTTTCAAGAAAAGGATTAGAAAGAAAGGCACTAGAAGTCAGAGTGGAAAATGCTCACTATCTAGAATAACAGAGAGCATGTCAGACTAGTGAAAAAAGAGAAGGAAGGCACACTGACAAAACAAGGAAAAAAAAAAGACTTTTCAAATCCAAACATCTGTGTGTTACCAAGCATTCTAAAAGTAAAAGTTTTAAATGTTTGCCAGAATAGGAAGTAACTTGACAAGCTTCAGTGATTTATAGAACATTTGCTTAGACGAGAAAGTCAACATGGGACAATACTCTAATAATTAACATTTAAATTGCCATGTGCAAGCGATTATTTCAGTATCTTTTTTCTTATACTTACCTATAGCTTACCTATAATGGAAAACAAGGACAAAGGGGTGAAAAAAGTTTAAAAATATTTTTTCTAAGATAGATAATTTCTACCTAACTGAATGTTTTTTAAAAAGATAAGATGAACATAAGTTTAATGATGCTATGAGACCACACTGAACTACTACTAAAGGAGATACTGGTATAAGGCTACAAGCAGGTCAGTGCAGGAAGTTCTAGTTTGTTTTCATTGATGCCAACTAATGACAAAGTATCCTTATTTGGAGAAGTTATATAACAAGCTCCTCTGTCCTGAAATCTAAGTACCCTAATGAATTAGTTGGCCATGCAACATGTTTTCAGAGAGCTTTTCAAAGCAGATATATGAACTGAGGATATTTTAGACCTTCTCTATACCCAGTACTCATCCAGTATTTGTGATACAGTTCTTTTCATGGCTATCAACAGATGAACTTGACAGCTTTGAGCAGGAGAGGCTGGACTAAATGATCTGTGGAAGTCTCTTCCAGCCTCAACTATCCTGTAATTCTGTGATCTTTTCAAAGGAATAGCTGTCTTCTTTTTAGTATGTTCTGTTTCAAGCAAAGATTAGCTCAGATTTAAATGGTCTAAAGGCCACTTTTGCTCTTACATGCACTGTTTTTTTTTTTTCATAGTGAGATGTCTTTGAAAATATGGAGTTACCTTGCAAGCTTTTATTTCTGTAGTACTTGCAGTACTGCCTTTGACTTGGCAGGGGAAAATCCCAGAATAACTGGGGCTGATTCTTTGTTTTGAAATCCATGCCCTGATCCTTTCATTTCTGTTGTTCTTAACAACAGAATCTATTGGATTCATTCTTATTTGTATCCTACCATTTTTAGTCTCTGTGACTTCTGTAGTAGATAACACTATTTCCATGGTGTATTCCCTTGTCCTTGGCCAAGAGAATGTTCAGTAAATTGGCAGGTAACTTCTCAAATTCTAGTAAAGCAAAGCAAGAAAGGTTCCCAGTCTACCTTAACTGCCCAGATATGCTAGGCACAGATTTAACACAAGACTGGACCTTTTCCACTGATCTTTCCTATTGCAGATTTTTCTAAGGTACAGATTTTAGATCTGGTGTATGGCAAGAGTGGGTACATTGGTTCTCTAGTGGCAAGGGACTACTTAGTGATAATAGAACACATTAGAGAAATACACAGGGGAAGCAAAGGCTTGATCCCCGATTAAAAGGATAACCAGACAACTTGGTTAAAGAAGTTTTATTTCATAGACAGAGTGCCGGACTTTATGCAGGATATAAAGTGCGTCTCACAGCAAGGAGGAACAACCCTATGTAACAGATGTGCCCTCAGTACCCAGGCCTCTGAGTACAACTGCCTTCTGTGCATCCATATAAAAAAAGCTCAGCAGGAGGATAATACAACTCTAGCAGTCTCATGATTTTTCATCAGAACTGAGCAATAATGCTTATTTCCTAGTGTCCACTGAGGTCATCACCTGCCTGCCCCTCTCCATGACCTCATTTGTAGCAAATCTCAGCTAAATCAGAGAGCATTCTTATGCAGCCCAGGGAGGCTCATGGAGCAGGATGTCATGTGGGCAATAGCCATTCTCAGCTATCTACAAGCATGTCTTCCTCTTTACAAAGGCACTGGATACTGCAGCTCTGGGTACCAGTGACAGGCTGCGGCTTGAATAATGCAGATAAAGCAAGGGACATTCACAGAATTAGTTAAATATTTTCAATAATAACAGAAATGGATAAAATAGTGAAGGAGAAAGAAATAGAATCCTCCAGAGTGTTTTATAACTTGACTAAAGGTATCATGGATAGCAGGGACTTTACAGGCTGTCAGCATTAACATTAGCAGTTTTTAACCATGACCTGAGCTCTGACAAGCTGTTTCCACACTGTCAGTCTCTCTTGCTTGAGCTGGCAAGTCATATATACTAAAACTGTCCAGACTTTATCTGTGCAGTTACTTAAAAAGCCTATCTGGTGCGTTTGCCTGTCCCACCAGTACAAAGAGAGCCTGGAAAAGTCTGAGTGACCTGTTAATCTGAGCAATCTCATTGGATAGTTAAAAACAAAATACCAACATGCATCATCAGGTTGGCTTGAGACTCCTCACTGCCTTTCTATTTCAGCAGATTTTTTTTTTTTTTTTTTTTGGAAATACCTCACTACTCTTTAGTGCAGGCATTGAGTAAAATACTATTTATTAAAGAGATAAATAAAAGGAATTTATTTAACTTAAACACTAAAATGTTAATTAAAAAAAATTGATGCATAGCGTGACTAATGATTTAGAGGTAGGTATGTTCCTGAATTTAAGTATCATCTGGACTTTTTATTGTGCCTCTGGATTCAGTAGCACTTTTCAAATACTAGCTCTGGCCATGCTACTAGATCTGAGTGAGTTACAGCATGGCAATCTTACCAGATTCCCAATCAGGACAGCAGACTAGACAGCAGGGAGCTCAGTGCTTTTCAATCTAGATACAGCACATAGTGCTTAAATACTTCTATAAATCTTACACTCTGTTTTGCCAGTTTATACCTGAGTAAATTAATTCCTTCCTTCTTTAACCCTAAGAGATCCTAGAATAAGAAATCCGCAAACTAAATGAATGTGTAACTGTAAACCTGATGCTAAGCACGACATATATGAACTTCTATATGTGAGGCACAGGAACCGGTTTCCTGGAGAAGTTGTCGATGCCCCAGTCCTGGAAATCTTCAAGACCAGGCTGGATGTGGCTTTGAACAATGTGGTCTAATGGAAGGCGTCCATGATGCTTACATAGACTGATTAGTGGAAAGAAAACTTTAGAGCACAGAATTTTATAAGCAGAAATAATATGTAGTAAAGTCACAATGTTTTAATTAAATGCTTTAATCAGAACTTGCTTTCTAAGAGACTTTATAAGTAGAAAAACAATTGCTCTCTCATGTAGTGGCTTTACATTAAGTGTCCAATAAAGGAAAAAAAAAAAAAAAAAAAAAAAAAAAAAAAAAAAAAAAAAAAAAAAAAAAAAAAAAAAAAAAAAAACCACCAAAAAAACACCACCAAAAAAAACCCACCCACAATAATAAATAAGAAGCAGGAGATTATGGCAGGCAAAAGTTATGTAAATGTATATTGAGGGGAATGTGTGCATCTGTAAGATTCTATTGTCTCTTATAGTGGTTCAGAGACCTTTATCTCCCCAAATATCCTCATAATAAGAAAATGTCAGGTAATTCTCACTGTTAATAAAATCCTGAATATTATGTCAACTGCATAGCAAGTTTCTTCCTCTGCAGTCTTGCTGTGGGAATGTAAGGTCACTGCTGTTATGGTGGTATATATTTCCATAGGTTTTGTAGACACAAAATATATTTTGCTTTGTATACTTCCCCAATACAAACCCTAGCCAATCTCACAATGGAAGAGTTAGGAAACATTCTTTTGAGCCTTGATAAAGCAACAATCTTGGAATTGTTCTCAAAGTTCTAAGGCTCTTCTGCTACAATCCCCAATCTGTCCAAGGAAATCTAAAATAAAAGACAAACAAGTTGCTAATGACATTTCAATTACAGGTAAATATAAAGGCAGGATCTCATCCTCCACCTATGCAGACTTGAATGGTCCTTATTGAACTTAACTAAAGTGATTGATTCAATGTGATTTTTTAAATTAAAAAAGGTTTCTCTCATTCTTGTTTCAATAATGTTAGTAAATTGTGAATTTGAAAGTGATTTACTTTCTCTCATATCTAGTGGATTCATGGCATTATGGGGTTTTTTTGTTTGTTTTATTTTGTCCAAATGGTCAATGACCACCATCAGATCCTAAGCTCACACCTTTTAATGGACCTCGTATGCTGAGACACAAGTTGCCAACAGTTTTCACATCTGAATTTCCTGTGTAAAACAGGTAAAATCTTGTTATTATAATTTGAAAACATTGTCTGAAATATTACCTGGAACAGGCAGATTCTTGTTACTATAATTTGAAAATATTGTCTGAAATGTAATGCTTTGAAAACTATTTTGAAAATATAAATGAAAATCATTGCATAATTGCCAAATTACAAACCATTAATTGTTATCTAATAGAAAAGCGACACTACATCTAAAATTTCACCAGACCTAAAAGCACTAGCCCAAAATATTGAATCTTGATATTCCGGTCCTAAATCTAAGTAGAACTTAATAGTCAGGAACTAGATTTGTCTGTGGACTGAAAGGCTACATCAAACCATCCATGAAGCAAAACATCCTGAAATGCAATTCTGCAGACTTCAGGGTTCCCTCTTAATTTGAAAATCTAATGTTGAACTCTGTATGTAAGTACAGTGGAATGCAACAGAAATGAACCATGTAAAGCAACAATGCAGAAGTGGGTTAGAGCACATATTCAGACTTGTCTTGAAGCACATTCTTAGGTATGTACCTCTGAAAGGTAAGCTACTAATTATTGTAAAAGTCTTTCTGTCTTCAGCCACTCAAACAGCAGAGCAAGCAACTGATAAATAAGTCCTTGTCTCTTCCCATGGAGATTTATTAGCAGGGGAAGGTAGGACATGCAAAATTTGGTTTTGTTTGGTTTTTTTATGTTTTGTGTAGTTTATGTGTAAATCTAGTCAGATCAAGAAGCAATTATTTTATTAGTTTTACTCTGCTTTTAATTACCCTTTCAATTTTTTCTTCCAAGGATTACGTTTGTATGTTTAACTTCTTACTGTGTACCCTCAAGGAAAAGAAAAGCTAGTGACCTTGAAAGGAAACCATTGAAAGTGGGAAGTTTTTGGATCCTGCAGTTCCTTCTTGGGGTCATTCCAGAGTCAGTAAAAAGGTCCCTTTTCCGAGTGGGCTGTTCAGCCATCGGAATGCTGTGAGGCAGCAAAGCCAAAAGATCACAGACAAAACAGTGGTTGATGCTGGAACTGGTCACAGCAAACTCTGCGCAGGGGAGGTCACGGTTCAGCTGGCAAATGCTTTGAAATCTGTACTTGCTGCTTTGCAGCAAATTTCTTCCCAAAACGTCCTTTGCCAGAGGTAAGGGGACAAACAAAATTCATATATCAGGCCAACCTCATCAACTTGTAACTAAAATTGCAGCAACAGGCCAGCAAACTTCTGTACCCTGAATATTACTTTCCAAGTAAAGGACAATAATTAGCTGGAAAATGCAAGGCTGCTGAGCTGTTCTTTAACATTTCTGAATTTATTTTATAGGGAAGCAGAGTGTGTTCTATATCTCAGTAGTAGCTTATATTAATGAGAGTTTCTCTAATCTTTTCCACACTGGAAATAAGGTGTTAATAGTTCTAAAATGAAATAGTACCTAAAACACAACTCAGTCATTTTCTTCATAGTTCAAAGTTATTTGCATAAGATATATCACCCTTTGCAAATATTTACTTTGCTATAGCCAAAGACACTGCAAATTATATGTGATGGGTTTGAACTCCTGTCTTTCACACTTGTCTTTGAGTCTGTGTCTTTCACTCTCTCTTGCTGGGTTCCAGAAAGATGAAGAGAAAAAATAATTTCTTTCTCAAATAAGATCCAACCTGGACTTCAAAGTGAAAGACCAGAATTCTACCTATAAAATTTGATTACTGCCTGATTAAAAAGGGGTGGGGGGGGGAAAGGAGCTGTATTCATGGGCTCATTACAGGCACAAAAAGGGGATGCTCATACAGACCATAGAGAATTTAAAAGATTTATTTATGATGTATTACTGTAATTTTTAATTTAGACATGCAAATTTTTTAATTTGCACTGACTGCTTTGCCTTAATGGTTTTGATTAATACTTGGAGGTAGTGTTTGTGAAAGAGATTTATACTGTGATTCATCTGCAAAATAATCAAATCATTACCAGCTAATGACAAAGCTGTGAAAAATGATATAGATATTGTGTAACTCCCAGCTATTGCAGTTCACGTGAAGGTGCCCACTTCTTTCAGGAAAAGTGGACTTGTGTTAATAACTGCTCTGGAGTTTGCTCTAGGTCCCTTCTAATTTGGTAACAAAACCACATTGATTTTAATAAAGCCACCTGATAAAACTAGCACCTCTAAACCCTACGCTCTATGAACATGCTGAGGTTGGAGATACCCCCTCTTTTAAAACAGAAAGGAAACCCCACAGAAATCTCTACCTGTCTGCATCCTGCTTCAATACTCTCAAACCATAACATCTTCATAGAGAGGAGAGTCCTCAACAAAAAACAGTAAGGTCTGTGGCTTCCATTATTAACAACTAAAACTAAAAATTATTCCCTGTTGGTTTCTAGGCATTTTGCAATTAGAAGTTTCTTGCTTCCTATCATGAAATTCTCACTTCATCTTCTTTTAGTCTTTCTGGGAAATGTTACTGTAAGACTAGTGAAAGAATCACTTGAGTGCTAATATATGGTATTTTTTGCAACATGAGTGCATGGTCACAGACATACACACATAAACATGCATGAACCCAAAGTCCAAAGTCTTAGAAATGTCCCTGGATGAAGAGGAGACAATTGCAAAATAACCCCATAAAATTAGCTACCAAGATATTCTTTGGCTTGAGTTCAAGGTTTTTATGGATTTATAGTAGAATTTCCTTTTTTATTTTTTAAAGGCTTTACTGAAAGGGCAGATATATCAGAACTTTCTGCTGAAAAACAGGAAGAAAACAGGAAGAGAAACTACTTGCTTACCAATCCAGATTAAAAGATGTAAAGTAGAGTGGAACTATTAAAAACAGTAAAGCTATAGGACTTTAAACCAGATGCTAATCTGGTCCCATTGATTCCATCAATCTAAGGATGCAGCCTCACCTCAGGACTTAAATTCAATTTAACTGCACATTGCTGCCTCCTTCCCTTCCCTTGCCAAAGCATACCTTACTGATATTTCACTTGTATCCAGTGCTGATTCAGTTCAGCTCACTGATCTGGCACAAGACAAACAAAAAAATACAGTTAATTTATTGATGTGACTCACTCTTCAGCTGTGGCATTGCTATAGTTGAGTTAAGGCAAGTATGGGAAGCTGGGGAGTGTGTGTGTGGGTGTGTGCAGCAGCCTGCCCTTTGGACAACAACCATATTTTTAAGTCAGGTGAGGTAATAAAATCCCCTTTGTTACTCCATTGTGCAATTGGGGATCTTAAACCAAATGAGAATCCCGCAGAATACATCAACCTTCTTTAAGCTCTCATTTTCTAAGCAGAGCCACTGTCAGATCTCTTCATGATCATAAATCTATTCTTTGATTTTTCTTACTGCATGAGTCATATTCTATCTGCCTTTCCACAACAGCCTCTAAAATTTCAACAGCCTACTTATGGATTAACAGTAACATCTCCCCTTCTGCCAAACCATCCTATAAAAGTGCTTGGTTGTCTGATAGAGTGATTCAGCCATTATCACTTGACTAATCAAAATCTAGCCAACTCCCTGCCTTGGAGGGACAGCAGTCTGGTGTACACACTCAGTTTTTCATGACTGTATACCTATGTTCCCCTTTCTGATCACAAATTTCAAGTGCCTGAGTTTACATACCAGCTTAGATGACTCACAGGTGAGCAAACTCAAGCCTGACCTACTACCTGCCAAGTAAATTCTTCCTTTGTGGGCAGAGTTCAAAACAAAGTCAGTCCTGGACCACAGCTGACTTTCTCCACCTGGAGAAGCAATCTAGTGGGCAAGCCAAGTTGTAACTGCGAGCAGACAGGAAAGTTGAGCTTAGATGTGAGCTTTACTCTAAATTAATGCAATAGAAGATCTGTGAGTACCTAAATCCTGTCTGTTGAACTAGAACTATGCCATGTTCAAGATCACTTCTCTCTAAAGCACTCTCAACTGCGAGCAGCAAATCTGTCCACTTTACCACTGAGCTCAAGACTTAACTGTACACTCTTCTTTCTTCAATGCCCTTTGCAATCCCCTAGCTGCTTATTCATTCTGCCTCAGCTTTTGCATTACTGTGGTTGCTCCTACTCTGTTCTGGGAAAGAAGAATTCTACAGAAAAAGGCACTTGCAGGTAAAGTGGGGCAAATGAAAGTGGGAGGAGATCTGATATTTAAAAAATACCTTCAGAAACATGTCAAGAAAAAATATGTTTGTTCTACATTAACACTCAGTGAGACAATGTGAGTTACCTGTGAGGCAGTGTAGTGTGGTGGCTCCCTGGCTGTGTGTTCCTTTATCCACTCAATTACTGCTCCTGAGAGCGTCTTGGAGTAGAAAGTCATTAGTAGCAAAATGTCACCTCTCATTCTGTTTTACTTATCTACCAAATAATTAATTAGGTCTAATTTTAAGTATCCATCACACTGCTGATTAACACTTTCATTGAAGCCAGTGTAATGTCCTGCAGTTACTGAAAAAGTGTTCATTTTCTCTCCTGAAAAAAGGGCCAGCCTAAAATTGCTGATCTGTGACTTCATGAAACCCATTGATTTCAATACCTAGTAGTGATTTGGTCCAGAGGAGTGCATGCACTGTTATTTTTAGTCCATCCAACCTGCAGTAAGAAGTATTGCCATGCAAATTCATACAGAACTGGGGCTAGATCTGCAAAGTGATTTGACAAATGCTAAGTGTTGCAAATATTCCAATACCTAACTTTTATACACTGTGTTAGAAAGTTATGCAGCCTGGCTTGTCTTGTTTGCATAGAGAAAATTTGGCACCTCTGAATAGAATTCACAGAAGACAACAAGCTAAGCACAGAACTGCTGAAATAAATAGTGACAGAAAGAGATTTGGGCTGCACTGCTAAAAACAACATAAAATTCTACCTGGTCTGGTTCCTTGACCCTTCTGGAAATAAAGGTCTAAGCAAGGAGCATTTACACCCTCACTCATGCCAAAAAAATTAGGTGCAATTATAAACTCAGTAGTTCAAAGTTAGATACCCAGTAAATCCAGGCACCTTCAGAGTTGACAAGCGCCTGTGCTGTAAGTTTTAAGAAGCTCCGTCTATGTCCCTTTTGAAGTTACTCACAATTGCATCCACAAACAAGCTTCTGGAGTCTGACCTAATTCAAAGCCCAGAGAAAAGAGTAAAATTCTTAAATCCAACTACTTTATTATTCAAGCAAAACTAGGACTTAAAAATATATATATATAATAATATATACATTTTAATAATTGATAATGTGCATTTGTGGTTTCTTTCACCAAAGTTTTTACAGCACTTGGGTGTGTAACCATTTCTTGGAAGATTTTTTCTAGTGGTAAATATTTCATCTATCAAGACATCTTAATTCAATTCAATTTTCTTCTTTACCACAGTGGTCTCTACCATTTATTCACCATTAAAAATAAAAAGAATTCAGTAATATATTAATAGGACATAGCCTCAAGTTAAGACAGTTTAAAGAGAGCATATGATTATTGATCTAAGCTGGTCAAATTTAATGAATCTTAGAAGGTTTTTTTCTGGAAAAAAATACCTCCAAACACATCCACTTTCATTAACCTCTTCCATGATAATTTGACTTGTTACTGATTTCTTATTTACAAGGTTCATGTTTTGGTTCCTCATCACACAGCTTGACACACACACACATATATATGTAAAATAATGTTATTGTGCTTGACACAGGTTAATTTGACATATTAAATGGAGTTTCTAGGGGTTTGACAATTATTTATCTGCATCTCATGTGATTTACATATCATTACATTTCCCAACCATTACAAAACACAACTTTCAGTATTTAGAACCAGTAAAACATTGTGCGAGCCTTGAAGACTGCTATACTGGAACACCTAAAAAAGAACTACTGAAGCTAGTAAGAGCTGCAAGTTTCCAATGGGCTTCATTAAGCAAGACACTTACAAGACATGGATATAGAATTTATGAGGCAGGGCGATAGTGGCAAGAGACCAGAAATGAATTGTGTCCTCTTTCACATAATCATGTAGGTATGAACAATTCATTCCACATTACTGCAACTTCACAACAGAGCTTCAGTCCCTCTAAAAACCTCCATTTTTGTTAGCGTGATGTCTTTTTACAATTTGAAAAAGTGATTTCAAACATTTTTGCTAAATATTACCAGGCAGATCATGATGAGTTTATACCACTGATACGCTAAATCTGCATGTGGATGAGTGAATCTGCGTAGCAGATTTGTTTCTCATCGTTCAACAACCTCCTTTTGAGTCTGCGAGAAGTCAAAATTCAGTTTGAAATTTAGCCTTTTCTCAGATCTGTAGTAAAACCACTAATTTACAAATGATTCACACTGAAAACGGCCAGTTCTGAGTTGTGAAAGTCTAACTGTCTTTGGGTAAAAATTATGTTAAAAATCAGAGACAGAAAAAGAAATATACCATGAAAAGTTTGCACCTTTAGTGGTTTTTCCAGCATGTGTGAAACCCCAATCACTTTAGTTTTGGTTTTCACTACCAAAAGAAAAAAAAAAAAGAGCTAATGACATCGTACAATTTCCCTTTAAAGCTAAAACAAAAAGGTGATATTAAATTAACAAGCACTTTTGAAGCCTCGGGGTTTTTTTTCCTTCCAGAAGTACACGTTTTCTGTCACTGTAGCTGGTTTGAATCTGTTCAGAGAAGAAACTGAGATGTTGCTACAAGTGTTCTGGAGAAAAGTTCAACACAGCAGGGCCAAACTGCAGCATTGCTGTACTCAGATCCTTGCAGGCATATGAAACCTGCAACACCTCCTGACTGCAGAAATCCAGTACAGCTGGACACAGCCTTACAGTCAAGGCCTCATTTGGAAGATTTCACAAACCTCTGTGCTACATGTCACCAGCTTCCACAAGCCACCAAAAGCTCCCGTGCATGCTCTAACAAACTGGTAGCCAAACACCTGTTTAGAGAGGGGCAGTCCTGCAAGAAGAGGAAAGGTTCTTTCCAACAGCAGCAGATGGCTGAAATTTAATAAATCACCCCAGTAATCTTAGCAAGTAAAATCATCCCCAAAATTCATAGAAAGATAAGATATTCCTGCCAACCTGACTATGCAGGTAGTTGAGGGAGAGAGGATGTACTCTTCCTAAGAAGGGAGGAAGTCCTTTGAGAAACCAATAGGAACTTTGAAATATAGTCTGCAATATGAGGAAGATGCACATAAAGCACAGTTCAGTCTTAGGTCAGTCACCTTTGGTTACACCACCTTACTGGATATCCAAAAACTTACATCACAGTTTCCCTGTTCCAGAAATTCATCTGTTTGAGCATACAGGCTCTTTTAAAACATATCACATTCAAGTAATTTCAGTTCTTTACACTGCTATTATATCTGGAAAAATAGCTGCAAGCATAGTGAGAAATATTCTGCTAATATCCATTCTATATTTATTCACATTAATTTTAGAACTATAGCTCTTATGCCACAAAGACCTTTTCAGCTAAATAGTGTTCTTTAACACTTACTTCTGAATGCAATTCTGAAGAATCATGCTATACCCTCCCAACCTTTGTTTGTCTAGGCTTAACAACCCATCTCATTTAATCTCTCTCCACAAGATTAATTCTCCATTCCTATAAACATACCAGTAATCTTTCTCTGTTTATGTTTTAAGGTCATCTTTCTTGAACACAAGTGACCAAGACTTTGAATAAATTAAATGAGACCTTGTCAATGCTACGACCAATGAAATAACTTGAAAATGCCTAAATGATAGTACATCTTACAATTCTAATGGACTATACAATTGCAATAGACTTTCAGAGTTGCTCTGCATGGCAACTTACAGTCATTACCCAGATAAAATAGTATATTCATATTTTTTCCCACTTTCTTCAATGGATAAATGCATATTCTATTCAAGACCAAGGTCCTTAAGTTCCTGGCTTTGAAATCTGTGCTGGTAAATTTCATCTCATCTCATCACTCCCATCAATAAAAACATCTGGTTCTCCTTGCCTGATGGTCCACTTCTTTGTTAGGATGATCCTTCCTCATTTTATGTTATCAGTACACCTCACAATTACACATTGACTTTACATTCCTCTATCTCCTATATCACTAATCAATAAGTTAAATGGGATCATTCTGAAGACCAATCATGAAAGCACCTGTAGGCACAGTTCATTATTCTTCTGATAGTTTTCCTGTAAAAAATAATTACTACCGTCAACAATCAAGTTCAGGCCACTGTCATTGTTTATGAAATCTAATCTTTGCATGGGAATTGTAAATATGCATATTAAAACATTCTTCGTCCAAGGCTTATAGACTGTCAGTACAAAGACTGGATGTTGTCCAAATTCTACAGTTCTGAGGTACAGAGCACTAATTTTTGCTTTTGCTAAGATATAATTTTTATTGCTCTACTCTCACTTCCTTTAGATATCTTTTGGTTTTGTAGATTGAAATTGTTCAAAACAATCATGCAGCTCTGGAAAATTTTCAGCTTCAGAAGGCTTTTGAAATGAAACCTATCATTGAGTTTTCTATATATATAGAGTAATGAAAAAACTTCATGCTGCTCATGCAGAAAGAGATTGGGAAATTTGAAAGCTTCAGAACCATTTCTCAAGGAGCAAAAACAAAATTTAACCTCTAGAACCAGGTCTACTGTAATACAGAAACTTATCAGAGAAAAACCAATGACAGAATACCGCCTGATCTGCGTGGCCTCAAAGGAATCAAATGACAAGTATCTAGGAAGAGCAACTTTCCTAGAACCTCTGGCTGAATTTGCAAAGAAAGAATGGCTGTGATGGATAGGCACAGTAGAGTAGTAATCTATCATTCTATTATTATCCTCTTTAGTCATCACCTTCATTGAAAACATATGGAAAATATTTATTTGATACTTGACCCAGTCCTTGGTAAGCCTTACCTCCTTCCTTGACACACCACAATCAGCATATAGAAGAACTAGCTCCAGTCAGGTGGTTTACATGATTATGTTTTATATAATTATTTATATGATTAACAAGCTTCAGAGATTTATTTTCTGTGCTAATTCAGAAAGACTTGAGAATAATTTAATTTGATTTCTATAGAGACTGTTAGCTTGAAAATGAACAAACATCTTAGAGAGTAAAGAGTTTACAAACAGTAAACTCTTGGTTAATCCAAATAATTCTATACTCTTCCTTATAGTTTTTCCATTTAACAACAACATCTCCCCTTTGAATTTAAATAATTCTGTTTCTGATAACAATTCAAGTTCTCAAGACCTAAATCCTACTTCTCAGTCTATTAACTAACTTCTCCATGTATCCCTAATTTGCCTTTTTAAAATCCCAAGCTCTGATTGTAGCCTTTATTATTGTAGTAGTTAAGTATCTCAGAACTACAGGTAAAGCTATTTTTTAAATTTCTGTTTCCTCTCTGTAAGAAGAAAATAGTTTCCCTGTTTTACAGAAAGACAATAAGGTAAAATTAGTGCTTTGCCTACAGAATCCATGGCTGAAGTAAGACCCAAACCCCCCATTCCTTAAAGCATTATAGATGTGATAATTTTCATTCAAATTTAATCTGAATATGGGACAAAATTATGCACTGGGCACAGCAGTAGTCACCTAAATATGAAATAAAACCCCTAACCTACTCGGTTTCTCTTAATTGTACTCCACCCATTTTTTTCCCTGATCCTAGGTGCTTCTTTAACAAATATAATTTTTACCTGCTTACGTAATCTGAAGCAACTTGAGACTTCAGGGTGCATGCCAAGTGCTTCAAAAAGCACGTATGTTCAGATCAGAATGTGTACAAATGAAAGCATGCTGATACAGTTGCTGATGTGTTTCTGTCTCTATTTCTTGCATAATATCAGTGCCTGAGCTCCCCTCACTTTGGAAGGTATAGTCCCTTGGGGCTGTGGAGATAACAACAGCAAACCCAAACCACCTGGAGACAGTATTAAGTAGATGATTAACCCAATAGAGAATCAGAATGTTTGAAACAGAAACAAGAAAACAGCAGGAAATAACTTGCACTGGGTAACAGGATTGAAATCCCAGCCCCATCCAAGTTAATGCTTGATGCAGAAATCCATTCTTGATATTTATGGTCTTTCTTGAATAGTTCTAATGTCATTTATGACAAATTTTGAGATGAGAAAAAAGATATGGGACAATGTATCAGCATAAGAGTCATGCACAAACCTGTTTGCTTCTGTGTACTTGCATTTGTTGGAAATTTATAAAGATTCTTCTGTGTGATAATAGGAATAAGAAACCTGTAGAAACTTACCTCTTCTTCTTTTAACACTGACTTGAGGGTTCGGGGTTTTTTCTTGGAATAGCTATGCAAACTGAACAACTGAGGTGGGAGAACAATAAAACTACCCATTGTGGCTTTATTTATTGCAAAAGCACCAAACAAAAAAGCAGTGTCAATCAAGTCTTAATATCTGTTGCTAGGAGAATAAATTAAGAGAAGCTTACAGCAGTCAAACTCCAAGGATGTTCCCCTAGCATGGACAGAGAGAACATGCTCAGTGGAATCCCCCTGGCTTCATCAGAGCTGGCAATCTTCCATACTACCATCAGGGAGTCGTTTGGATTCAGGTCTCTGCTACTTGAGCTGAGATGAGGTGGAAGGTCAGAGTCTGAGTGGGCTTAGGAATCATGGCTAAATAGTCTCGATGGGTCCCAGCTTATGGGCCCTGAAGAGCCTTTGTGGACAACGCTCATGGAGCTGCAATCTCTATTGAGCAGGATCCCAGATCAATTTGGTTTGTGCATTTGCAATATTTTCTTACCTGTATTTTATCTTATTCACACAAGCAAAATTATGCATTTAAAGGAGACATGAGATTTGAGGGAAGAGGGCATGTCTTTGATTTTTTTAAAAAAGACAAATATATATGTGACATACATAGGAAGAGCCATGTAAAGGGTTGGAGAGCAAGAGGAAGATGCATAGGAAATTTTAGTANGCTACTGCTGTACCATTATAAAACCTTCTGGATTGGTGGTCTCTGACAAAAATCTGGGGGAAAAAATCCTTCAAGGCAGCAGCATACTAGGTAATGTCAAATTAAAAATAAATAAACAAAGACCTCCAGTAGCAAAAAAACCCTGAACAAACCAAAACAACAACAACAACAAAAACCTCATAGCAAACAAAACCACATTTCTTCCCACTTCAAGCAAGATTTTTCTTTTCTCGTTTTTTTCCCCACTAAAACTATTAAATAAATATGCTTGTATTTTACCAGTGTGCTTGCTGCAAAAAGTGCAATCTATTTGTACAGCAGAGAGAATGAAGGACTTACTGCTTAAAGGCACAAAAAGGGTGTGTAATAGGATTCTGGCATCNTTGGATTCAGGTCTCTGCTACTTGAGCTGAGATGAGGTGGAAGGTCAGAGTCTGAGTGGGCTTAGGAATCATGGCTAAATAGTCTCGATGGGTCCCAGCTTATGGGCCCTGAAGAGCCTTTGTGGACAACGCTCATGGAGCTGCAATCTCTATTGAGCAGGATCCCAGATCAATTTGGTTTGTGCATTTGCAATATTTTCTTACCTGTATTTTATCTTATTCACACAAGCAAAGTTATGTATTTAAAGGAGACATGAGATTTGAGGGAAGAGGGCATGTCTTTGATTTTTTTAAAAAAGACAAATATATATGTGACATACATAGGAAGAGCCATGTAAAGGGTTGGAGAGCAAGAGGAAGATGCATAGGAAATTTTAGTATTTCCTGTTGTTGTCTTGACAAGCCTAAAGTTGAGAATCCATCAGGCTCCATCTGAGCACAGCCTTAAACTGAAGTACAATTGTGCCTTACTGTAAAGTCACTGGGACTTCTCATGATGATACACATAAATTAGGTATGCATCTAAATGTGATGTGAGACTATGAAAATTCCATTTAGAAAATACCAGGAGGTCCTGGAGTATATAAATAAGTGCAATCTTTGTGGTTTAATTTTATATATTTATAAATTTAAACATATAAATATATAAATGCATCAATATATAAATATATCAATATATAAATATATATATATATATATATTTTTTTTTTTTAATGAAGTCATCGTGCTACTGCTGTACCATTATAAAACCTTCTGGATTGGTGGTCTCTGACAAAAATCTGGGGGAAAAAATCCTTCAAGGCAGCAGCATACTAGGTAATGTCAAATTAAAAATAAATAAACAAAGACCTCCAGTAGCAAAAAAACCCTGAACAAACCAAAACAACAACAACAACAAAAACCTCATAGCAAACAAAACCACATTTCTTCCCACTTCAAGCAAGATTTTTCTTTTCTCGTTTTTTTCCCCACTAAAACTATTAAATAAATATGCTTGTATTTTACCAGTGTGCTTGCTGCAAAAAGTGCAATCTATTTGTACAGCAGAGAGAATGAAGGACTTACTGCTTAAAGGCACAAAAAGGGTGTGTAATAGGATTCTGGCATCTTCCCAGACAGCTTGCAGACAAATTCAGAGATGAACAGAGAAGTATCCTTTTTGAAGTATATTTGGCCAAGGTCTCATTCACAAACAGATAAAACCAACACATTTCTGCATGATAAGGGTCAACAGAATAGCGTATTAGTTTGAGAAGAGAACCCATCTGCAATATTCTTACATAAAAATATACGAGGACACAACAGGAAAGCTGTCAGCATGACAGTTGGAGGATTCTGCCAAGGAGCCAGATGCTAGTGTCAGAAGAACATGTTCCACAGCTTGGCATCTGGGTTCTCTCATTGCCCTCCAAGAAGGAAGAAAAGGAGGAGTGATAAGATATGCCTAAATGAATAAAACTACAAGCAATTCCACCACCACCCCCAACATGCTCAAATCGCTACTTCTTTTAGAAAATCCTCAGCTACATGTTCTCCTACATCTTTTAAATTAAAATGGAAGGTGATAAATTTAACCCACTTGTGTTTTAGTATGTTGAAAAAGCATTTGCAGTTCTGAATACATAAGTCTCACATGATTTTAACTGCTCATGTGTGTAGCTGTGCAATTTATTTCATTATTTTTTGTTAGTTTTCCACAATTTTGCTACAGAGTATATTTCAAGCTCAGTTTTTATCCAATGTCATTCTTGGGGCATATAATACCACATCTATGATTTACAGTTAAGAATAATTATAGCTTTATTCTTTCTCTGAACAGTTACTAACTGAGAAAAGCTGAGAAATATCTAGGGCAAAAAGCTAAGGGTCGGTTTAAGAGCCAACAAGTTGATGAAGCACCATAGGGAATCACCTCATTAAGTGTGTAGGGAAGAAAGACTGTTCTTAAGATAGCTTTGAAAAAGACACTGTTGCTGCACAACCCCCTTAATGATTCTGATCTTAGAGTAGCAAGGCTGTGGCTGTATTCTCAGTCCCAGGTTCTTTAGTCAGGTTCCCTTGCCATGGACAATTAGGTATCATCTTGTATCCATGTTCCTTCCCTGAGTCTATGCCCATGATGTCTGAAAGTGACAGCCTTGACTTGATTCTCAGGGATGTCTCCCTTTCTTCTGCTAGCCAGCTGATTAGGGAGGATGGAATGGTTCCTTCCCTTCATTAAGTTGGCTGAATCCCGTATGTAAAGATTTAAAAAACTAAGACAAACTCCTGATGTTTCTGACATTTCTGTACAGAGACAAGAAGGTAGGAATCATGTACTTTCACCTGTCCTACGAAATAAACCAGCTGCTCTCCTCTGAGGAGGCAGAAGCTTCTAAGATTAGATATTTCAGAATTGCAAGTGACATTTGCCCCCATACCTTACTCTGGATACACATGATGTGGCCACATAGCACTGATATTCTAGAAGGCATGGGAATGATTTCCACCTAGGAGTATTCATAATTCAGAAAAAACAGCAGATGATTGATGTCTCTTTGCACTAATTTAAATGCAATAACCTTCAATACCAGTCCATCCCCAGGATCTTGAGGCAGAGGAATGAAGCAGAAGTGCTACATTTTACAAGTTTTACTCCCTCTCCATGTGATAATGTCTAGATCAGTTGCTGCTACTTTTCACAAAAGCAATGGTTGATCCCTTTCAGGCATTCTTCCTACTTCTCTTTCAACCCAGCACCTGCAAAAATGATGAGGGGTAATGTTTCTTTCAAGTAACAGAGGAGAATTCAGAAAACAGTATTGTAAGCTCTGTCCCAAGTTGTCATTGTTAACAAACTGCCAGAATAATCTGTTACCATTCACTGTAGGGACAGAAGGATAAGGAAAGCAAACTATCACAGCTATGTAATACCTACTCTTTAGATTCAAGATAAAATATGCACTTAGGACAAAAACTTATATTGTTTGATCTCCAAATTAAGAAAATGTTATCCATACAAACATAGTCAACAAAGTCTTTAAAATCAAAGCCTGTGTCGTAAAAGTGAATCTTCATATTTGTTCAGGAATAAATCTGGTCCGCTGAAATCAAAAGATTTTAGTCATTGTCTATACTTTAAAATTCACATGAGATCTGACAATCTGACTATTCTTGTTGCCTTTTCCATCAGAACAGTAATAAAGTAACTGCTATTAGAACAGCTCCAACAATGAGATGAAAGAGATCTCAGATCAGTCTTTCACAACTGTCACAGAGATCACAGTATAATAGGAAAATTTACTCTCAGTCAAGTGGATGCAGTGCAAAGGAGCATATGGGAACCAGCTGAGGAAAAGGTCCATTTTGTGATAACACTCTCCTATTTTAATTTAATTTGTTGGTCCAAATTTTGTCTACATTATGTTCTTAGCCTTATTGATGGGATTTAGAGCTGAGTTTAACTCATTCTTAGAGAAATTTTGTCTCCTAATCTCGTAAGTCACTTGTAAAAAAAAATAGAAAATTCAGATCAGCTACTGCTAACTCTGAAATTAAACTTTTCCTACAGAAAGCAGAAATAAATCTGATCCAAAAAAAGGAGAAAAAACTTTGTCACTCATTGTTTCTATTGTCATGTTTGACAGAAAGGGACATATTAAAAAATGTTACCAAGCCTACTTTTTATTTTAATCTCCTTTTCTTTTTTATGAAGTGAAAAAATATCTGACCTTGTCAAGCCAAGGCTGTTGGATTCTCTTTTAGTTTACTGCCAGGACAGGAAAAATGCTGATCTTGACACCTCTTGGAAAGACATCAATAAGAAGTCTAGATCCATCAACTTTTATTGCTACATGACCACTAGGACAACCTTGTGAAAGAAAACTTTTTCACACAGAATATGCCGTAGAAAGATGTATGTAAATGACAAAACAGCAAGAGCCTGGAAATGCACAAGAAGTAGTGCTGATCAAAGTTTGAGGATGTTTGCCATTATAGGATACTTCTGACAGGGAGAACTCTCTGTGACATGAAATATATTAACAGAGCCTTACAAAAACAGAACAAAGCAAGAATGGTGTGACTTAGAGGAAGTTAATAATCAGGTACAGTTTTGTTTTCAACTAAGTATTAGGCTGACATTTCTTGATTCTCATTATGCCATCCCAAAATCTTTTTCCAAATATCTCTGGGAAAAAATATCTTACCAGTGGCCAGAGCAGAACTCTAAGTGACTGTGCAAATATCATGGTGGACCTGGTGGATGTGAAACACTGCACTGGGGAACCAGGGGAGCTGGACTACGGACTCACAGTATTCTCAAGGGCACAGGCAAGAAGTTTGACTGCAGGGTAAAGTAACAGACCCTGCAAGAAAAAAGGTCCTGAGTGCTGCCCACAAAGGGCTACAGTATCCCTAAACTGGGATATTTTGCACTCTGAGGTCTGGCGCAGCAATGTCAGCTTTCTGATATACATGATGTTTTCATTTTCAGACCTGTTGTGCTAACAAGTCAGAAGTATTGAAAATCTCATAGGACTTCCAAACCATCTGGTAGTGCCAAAGAGTTCTGCTGATGTACAACAAAGTTTGCAGTAGCAGACCACCCCAACTTTTCCAGTGCTCCTCTCAAATTTCAAAATCTTCCTAAGATCTGTCCATGACATCCACGATTTATCTGTTTCTACCTGCAGCAGCATTGTATATTTTATGTGGAAATCAATTCAAAAAAGAAAGTTTTAAATTCCAGTTCAGTTCCTTTGTTTTAATTTACCAAGAAATGAGTAAAGAGGAAAAGAGAGTATAAGTGTTGTGCTTGCTTCACACTTTTTATGCCACTTTGATTCATGAGAGGAAAATTTCACTGTATGTCTAAAGTCTTTAAAGATATATATTACTAATGAAACAAGGAGTTTTACAATCAGCGAATATTTGTTTGGATTCCTCCTTGCCTCCTCTCCCCATACTCAATCCCCCAGCTACCATACACAGTTTTAGGAGAATATTTTGTTGGCTATAATTAAACTATGTGTGTTAATTAGGATTAGATTTTAAATGCACTGCTTGGGAAGTAGAAAAAATACAGGATCTGAATGAGCCCAAATTGAGATGACACTTGAATTTCCACAGAAGTTTCCATAATCCTAATTTCAAATTGATTGTATTTCCTGGACAGAAAGAAACCATTTTAAGTTATTTATTCAGATATGAACTACTTTTTTTCAGTGGGTAGAAAAATGTCCAGTCTCATTGTTGACGCCTTAAAATAAATGGATACCAAAGAATATTTTGACTGGCAGTAATCTCCACAAAACTGAAGTATCCAGATCTGAAGGAGGACATCTGTAAGGATATACAGAATCTCTAGTTCATAGAGATTATTGCTGCTGCTGTTGGACAGAACACAGGAGGTTGATCCATCACACCCATATGTGCCACCATATATTTACACTCCTGTGCTCACAGTGGAGATCTGTAGAGCCTATCACACAAAGCCAATGCACCCTGGCTCTGCCCCAGGAAAGCCTAAATTATTCATCATGAAACCAAGTAGAGCCTGAGGGTTACTTTGACTTAATGGCAGCTGGCAGTGTCCCCAAGAGACTAAAATAGCAGCCATTAACCCATGTGCTCATTTGGTATTTTTTCCCTTCTCTTTTATCACAATCTCTAAACCAGTTGCAAGGAGGGTTGGCATCTCACTCTCTACAGACATGATCTCCTCTTGCCTGGCAGCTGATGGAGTGTACTTGGAGGAATGGCATGGCACAAGAACAGTATGCTCCATGAACAGATTCAACACAATAACTTCATTCACAACATTACTATTGGCCTGGTAACATTGGACCCAGATTTACAAACTGGCTGCAGAAAGGAGCTTATCACTATTATTAATGTATGTCCTTCTGGTCTGGCCCGGCCTTAGAATTTTTGCTGAAGGAATTCATGTAATTTAAAGCCCAATCCAACCTGATCTGGGAATAGTCCTAAATGATGTAACTCATAGTTTGTTCCTGGACACATCTGTGGCACAGAATGTTCCAAAAACATCAGAAAGGATATGTCTGAGCAAGTTTTTCATTTTCTTACTAAAAATTTCTAAAAGAATTAATAACTTTTAGCAGTGAGTTGGGCTGGGCTTGTGCAGACAGCTTTCATACAAGCTTCTCCATACTGCTGTGCCAGTGATCTGTAACATAAAACCAAGGAAGTGAAAATTAATCTCTTTCCACAATGAAAAAAAAAAAACTATTCCTTTTATCCAATTTCTTTCTCCCACTTGATCATCAATTATACAGCAATGCTGGATCAAATGTAAGTAACTGGGTTGAAGTCCACCAACTTTTGAATAAGGAGCATGATAAGAGAATAGCATGACTGACTCTGGCACAACCATTTATTCTTCCATGTGGGGTATTTTTGTTTTCATACTACACTATGAGCAATTTTTTTTACAAATTTAGATCATGCCCCACCTTCGGCTCTTGTCAGAAATACCCCTAGTCTATGTTTATGTATCTTGAGTGTAAAATCAGAATTGTATTTCTTAAATTTGTGAAATAAATCAATGGTACTTTTGTAGCATGGGAATCGGAACCACATTGTACAAATAACACACTGCACTAAAGTACCAAGTACTCTCAAGGGGAAAGGAGAGAAGGAAAATCCTACATGGATCAGCCAAGCCAGCCCTTGAGGCAACTATTTACTTCAGAAGCAAAATCAAGGAGATCTTATGAGAGTCATAGATCAATGATGGTTTTGGATTTGCATTTGAAGAGCCAAGTATCTTGAGTCAGTTGAATCCATCCTGTCTTTAAGGCAAACCGTCCCTAAATCTGTAACTGAACTGCCTGGTGAGATTCTGCCTCTGTCCTGATTCAAATCAGATTGAGAGGCAAAAGTAGATGCTGGGAAGAAGAATTCAGCCTGAAGTATGATTCTCAACTTCAGGTTAATGTAAAGCCAAACTGCAGTCCTACCAGTAGAAGGGCTCCAAATCAGAACCCTGTAAAACAGCCATATTCTTAGCAATAACAAGTAGCCACAACAAGAAATAACAAGGATTTGGTGTTTTATTAGAATCTCGCAGCTTCCTCTTGTCACTAAGAACATGAACAGCACTTCCCAGTTTGCCTAGGAGCAATTATTCAATCTAGAATAATGAAGACAAGAAACCCTTTAGCAAATGTCATCATCCATTGTTCAGCACCATCAGCAAAAATGGTACCTTTGACTTGCATTCAATTGATTAAAGTTTAAGTCCATAAAAGCTGCCCTCACATCATGTTTAGTGTTACTTATTTCATTAAATGTCAAAGTAACTGGTAATTAGTTCAATAGAATTACTAAATATTATTACTTCATATAAAATGCTCCATAACCTCTCTGCACATCAAAGCCCATGATTTACACCAAAATCATTGCAAGTCAATGCTTCCACACACCAGTATAAAATCAAGATGCCATACAGTGTATTCAGCTAAAATGAAATCCCTTTTGTTGATTCCTCCTCTTCAGTTTTTCTGCACGTGTTTCAGTATTTCTGAGAATTTCATGCCAACCATATCTGTGAGGTGAATCTTGCCTAAAACAGACATCTTCAGATGCAGTTCTAGCAATTCAAGCTGCAATAACAACAAAACACCTTTCAGTGCTCTTACAATTGTAGACATAAAGGCCCTATCATGCCTTACACAGTGAACCAATCTCAACTGCAGTGGGAGTCACCTGAAACCGAGGTCAGAATTTGGCCTACAGATAAGGAAGTAGTGACAGCAAAGCGTTTCCACTGAAAAGTCAAAACAAGTTTACCAACTAAACATAGTAGATTTCCTGAAAATGACAACAGGTATAGGTGTAATTTCAAGAACAACTTGAGGGTTTCATATTTTTTTCAGTCTTTTGAGAAACAACTCATTTTATCAGAAACTGCATGTGTGTGCTTGTATGTGTGAACAGAGTCACTACAGAAGTGAAGTGGTAACCAACCTAAGGTTTTTCTCTTTTGTTTCCTGGCTGTGTAAGCCTTTTTTTTTTTTTTCTTTTTATTACTGTAATTATAAAATTATGGGAGGGACTGGTATGTTGACCATCACACGCAGGATTTTTAATGTAAAATTTTATAAGTGGTTTTTCACGTACCTGAGTGCAAATGACTGTAAATGCTCAGTGTACACATGCACATGCAGATTTTAGTGCTGTGGTGTATCTGTATGTCTGTGTATGCACACACATAAACAGAGCAATAGCAATATGCACACACAAATACATTGTGGTACAGCTGTAGTAGCTGCAAACAGCTCGATGCTGTTGTACAGCTATTTGCGGTAGGTTGTATTCAACAATATTCCATAAACACATGGCAAAAGCAAAGCAAAACAGAATTCTTTACATACATGGGTCTGTTAGTGGCTTTATCAGAAAATGCAGTCCAGTGTTTGATAGGTAAAAGCTGTAAATACTGTAAAAATGCAAACTCTATAAAGCCTTTTTAAATCTTCTGCTAAAAGATGTGAAACATTGCTACCATTTCTAAACTCTTCACTTACTGAGCCACCTCTGGGGTTTAAAAATACTCAATCCATGCCTTCATGGACAAGTTTATATATGCTATTATTTAACAATATAGTAAAATGTATACTTACTGCAGATTAATCTAACAGATTAATATGCCTAAGGAAGGGTTCTGGTTGGTCTGCCATGTCTCTGCTGACAAACAGTTCCAGGAAGGTTATTTGTATTTAAGATACCTTACTGAGAAGTTGTTCTTGGTGCCATACTTTTCTTCTTTTAGAAAAAGTAGATTTTTTTTTTCTTAAATTAACAAATCAGGAAGCTGCTGACTTTCTGGAAACTTCAGCTGAAAATAATAAATCCACCAAAAGAAAAACTGTAGTTTAGTCGGGGGGAAAAAAAAAAAAAATCTGGTTTCACAGAAAACAGAGATTTGGCAGATACTGACCTTTTGGAGTGAAGGTAAAGTTTCAGTCTAACTCCTGACCTAAATACCTTGCTTACATATTAAACAAGTATCTTGGAGGAAAAAGTCTTAGGATACCTTGCAAAATTTTGACACAGTAGGAGAAACCCAGCTTGAATCCTTATCCCTGGCTTCCTGGAGCACCAGCAAAACTCCTTTTCACCAGCCAGCTCTGCCCCACCTCCTGTCCAACCTCTGCCCCCCAGCCCTGCCTTCCTCAGCCACCTCTCTTGCCTAGGAAAGCTGAGCAGTCTGCTCCCTAAAGCTGCTGGATAGACAAACATACCTGAGTGAGTTTTATACCTAGAACTACATGGCAGAGCCAGATTGTCAAATCTGCTCTTTGGCTTTATCAAGGAAAACCGGGGAGGGCTGAAACTTTGTCTTTTTTTCTCCTTTTCTCTGAAGCCTGTGTTGCAGGGCATACATTAGCATCTGTCTGGTGGTATCCTCCTCATATTCAGAGTCCTCTTCACAGCCTCACGGAGTGACAGCTAGATTTGCAGTAGGCACTTTTGGTTGCCTGTCTTTGGACAGCTGAAGTCAGATTCCCAAAGTTAATCACAGTTTCCTGGAAAAACGTAGCATTAATTTTAAATGCAAATTATTGAAATGTACAACTAGTAATTCATATTTTCTAATTAATAAATACTGTGTACATGATGCATTAGTAATGCTATTAAATATTTATCTATAACTGGAGATATTGTGAATTATAATAAATTGTGGAGGGATTCTATTAGCTTTTTTTAAAGATAAATAAAGTTGAAATTGTGATCAATATAATGAATACATGACATTAAAATTCCTCTTGCCTCACAAAACCATATCTGTTTATGTGTTTTATGAACAAATCTCATAAAAATGTTAGCAATATTTAAAAACAAAATATGTTAAATAAAAATATGGAAAGTAAATTTAAATATTTAATGATATAATTAAGTCTTATTAATGCAATGTTCTTTATTTTTTTAGATTAAAAATTCACAAGAATTGTCATCCTCTTTCATCTTAATCAGATGGTATGTTTGTCATAATTATTTGTTATGTATTTTCATTAACATTTGATGAATATTAACTTTGCAAAATAGAACAATCTTTTTCCTGAACAAATCTGCTGGAGCAATATAAGACCAAGTGCCCTGTGCCTCTGCTGCAGCACCACCAAGGAGGCAGCAGAGTGACAGGAGGATTCTCACCAGCTTCAACGACTTTTCTCTCCAGCCCATTGTCAGGTTCTCCTTCATGCATGAAGAAAAGAATGCTAAGTTTGGGGTTTCATGTCCAGTTCGCATTTCTGTTCATCTGGGTCAGACTTTCAGCCATGGCAAACTGATATAACTTCATAATTATCCCAGTTCAGAGAAAGTGAAACTTCACAAAATCTCTCGTCAGGCATCCTCCCCTGATGCTGCCTCTCCCCATGTGCCTCTTCAGAGCCCAGCTCACTGTCGAGCCTCTGAAACAAGCACAGGGAAGATTTGGAGAAGCAAGACCTTCAAGAGTGTTTATGGCCTAACTTGCCCCTGCTTTTCAAGTCTGCTAAGCATTACTCCTCTGGAAAATGATTACATACAGGCAGCACTCCGCCCTGAGCTGTGAACACTGCCCCTGCAGTAGTGGGGATGCCCACAGACAGTAAAAGCAGTGGAAAATAAGATCCTCTCTCCTGAGGGCTTTAGTTTCTGGGTCTTTTACCTTGCACAACTCACATCAATGGGACTACATATCCGGTAACACATGACCACAGGAAGAGCTTTGATGAAATAGTGGCCTTTTGCACTATTTCAATATGTTAAGTTCTGAAACGTCTACAGATCTGCACAGAAGCTTGTTACTTACTTACATGCAAAGCCACTGCAATATCAACCCCTGACTGTTAAAATACTTTTGAGTTGAATAAAGAGAAAGCTCAAATATTATTAGAGACTGGGAATTTAGACATCCAGTTCTACATTCCACCAGTATTGTTTACACAAAACCATGGCATCAGATTATTTTTAAAGGCTTGATTTTGTCTCCTTTTCAATTATGAAGGATAAAATAAAAGTGAGAAGTGAGTGACTGAAAGGAATAAATATGAAGTATCGGGATTTTTTTTTTTTTTTTTTGTATATAGAAGCTCCTTATTAAAATGACTGTTTCCTTCAACTGCTTAATTTAACTTCTCTTATGCAGGTTTTTACTTGTTCTGCTCATACTAATGTACAGATATCAGACGTGTTAATATGACACCTCATGGGTCACACCCTGAACTTGAAGAACAACTTTAACCTCTTCATTACCCTGTGGACATAACCTGCACCTCCTCCCGTGGGGCTGCTTGCCCTGACCTACAGAGGTGTGACTTAGTGTAAAAGGATGCATCAGCAGTCAGGAGACATCACAGGGCTTATCTGTCCTCTCTACCCTCTGCACAACTCTTTGGGATACTTCTTCACTGCTACCACTGCTGCACAAGCAAGGCAGGTGATCACAGTTAGATAACTGTGTAAGGCCAAAGCTAAAGCATTACTTTTTTATCTGTTGCCATTGGTTTATATTTTGGCCACTGAAGCTAATGGAGATGAGGCACTGCACAGGGACATTTTTAAGACAGAGAAAATGTTCATTTCCCCTGCAAGAAACTTCTCTCTGATAGACACATGCACTGTGAAAGTATACACAATATTTTCATTAAATAACCAAGCACTGACATTATATTTTCATGAACTAACCAAGCACTGACATTATCCATGTCCTAGAGAAAGCGTCAGTTACCTGAGGATTTGTTTTACAGTATGATTACAGCTCAAAACAAGTTTTATTTGTCAACTTGAAAAGAACAGAGGCAGAAGGAATAGAGAGGTGTGAGGGACGTCACAGAGAGGACAGCTACTAGAAAGCACAGGCCAGGGGTGAACAGCAGGCAGGAAGCAAGTGGGGGACAGGATCAGAGGCAGGGGAGCTAGAGCAGGAGGAGGGATGCTTCTGTAAACTTTTCATATTATCCACACAAACTCACAGTGTATCTGAGTCACCAGACAAAGGGAAGCCATGATTTCTGGGTCAACTTCAGGAGAAAATAGTAATGCCTTTGTTATCTTAATAGTCACTTTATGGTAAAAAATTTTCACTGGCCACTCTCTAGTTATGAAGTTGGCATATTGTACAGGCATTTGTGAGCAGAGATAATAAACTGCCTGGTTTTGTTTCCCTCTACAGTCATTTGGAGACATTTTTCCACTGTCTACTGTTCAGAGCAAGTAGGTAAGGGTCAAGGCACTCAAATCCAAGTTTGAACTACTGGCTCACTATGTGACCTGGAACAAGAAAACCAGAGGGATAGCAAACTCCCCTCAGTTCCCCAGCATTACCTTGTAGTGCCTCTGTGCCTCTTGCTGTTTAATGGGAACAGGAAGCATTTGGTGGGGTATTTGCAGATCAAGGAGGGAAATATGCTTAAATTATGAAAAGTTAATTGTCTTTCTGTTTATTATATGTAGGTGCAACGACTCCACAGGAAGGTTTGAGCATTTTTTGCAATTAGGTTCAGAAACAGTATTTTGACCCAGCAGACCTCTGAAGGTAGAAGCTGGTAATTTCATGTGGACAGAGCATGTACCTAACAGGATCTCTGTAGTTGTTGAATTTTAGTAGTAATTGCCTTTTCCATTTCACCTTCCCTTTGAAAACTTGCAGGTTTTATTAACATAAAAAAGCTTTAGGAAATTTTGTGGGCTGTATTTAATGGAGAATTCTGACACAAGATACAAATCTTTTCCAGCAGTTAACGCCTTCTCAGAGGCTGTTGAGACAGCTGAACAAAAGATGCAAACCTCACAATGGTTGAATCCCTTACAATCACTTTAACCCAAAACCAAAATAGTACAACAGATCTACAGGCACCTAAATGCTTGTAATCCTGTGGATGTCAGTCAAGGAATCCTTGCATTTTAATCAAACCTTGACTCTCGGGGAAACATGACAAAACTCCAATGTATATCTTTAAGCCTTCAGTAGAACTGAGTGGAGAAAAACTTTTTAATGTGGAGGAATGAGCTGTGGAGCACAACCACACTAAGTATCAATTCCCTGGCTTTCCTGTTCAGAAGACATAAGGGGAGAATGAGAAGAGTCAACTTTTTCAGTGATGTAGGCTTTTTCTTATATCTGTGCTGTTGATTCATCCTTTCCATTCAGAAACAGACTGAAACTGTAAGCCAGCCCTTGTTTAGAGTAAACCTGTTGCTCCCCCTGAAGCTTTACCAATTTTTTTTTTTTTTTTTGTAAGGAAGATATTATAAAGATTTATAAGGGGAGATTAAGAAGAGACCTCTCAATTTCTTTTTCTTCCTAGTGCACCACTTGTGAAAAGAGAAGTTATGCTTTCCCTCAGCTTTGGTCCTTACAAGAAAATTAAAAGATAAGGCATAAAGAGGCTGGCTATTCCTATGGGCTATTAAACAGTATTGTCCAGCAGCATAAGAGGAATACACTATCCTGTCCATTTTCAAAGTGAAAGTGAGGACTCAGAGAAAATGTCTCCTGGAGGTTTTTTAGTGTTGCAGCTCCAAAATACAAGGCAGCAAGATAAAATCTAATCTACAGTGAACGATCAGTGAGGTAATTAGAGAAAAAGAGATGAACACAAGTATATTCCCAGGCTTTTGATGCTGTCTTTGGCAGGTATTATTCTCCCTTTGACACCTCTTAGATCACCCATTAACTATAAAAGGAGCCACGCCCATTCATTAGTTGCAAATAAAGTCCATTATATGATTATATTTCAGAGATAAATGTTATTGATTAAAGGCACAGAAGAAACAATAATCACTTTTTAGCTGAATGATTTTGCTACCACTTTATCTGCAATTTTATTATCACTTCACGAAAAGGCAAGATGCTTAAATTAATGAAAAGCTTAAGGTGTATCAAGCAAATTGATACAAAAGGGAATTCTAAGGAGAACAATGTCTTTAGTGAGGAGCAGAATGGCACAGTCACAAAAGTACTTAATTGCTACAGCCAGCTCAGTTTCCAGTGTCAGTAGCAGTGAAGGAGTTAATACTTGGGTGTTAATCAGACAGAGAATTTCCTTGTGACATGAAGTGCTTGTAGATAAGCAGTAATATGCCTTGTTTTACAGGTTTTCTGTAGCTGGGGCAGGGTCCCTTGCTGCACAGCAGATATTGAGAGACGGATACACAGAACAGAGGTAATAGCTTTCCATGTCACAGCAATATAAACCAGACAGTTTTTATAAACTGGAAACATAGCTTTAATAGTACTTCTATACAAGAAGTATGTCTCTAAAAACAATGATATAGAAGGGAATTTTTTCCCCTTCCTAAGCAGAGGTAAAAAGGAAAGCAAAGCAACTCACATAAATCTATTCTCAAGCCTCACAGGAAACCCCATAGGTGAATTATGAGTCATAATAAGAATTATTTGTTGTACTACTGTATGCAATCAATCAGCAATTCAGACATAGAAGATTTTTACCCTCTGTCTCTATCAGATAAACCCCATAACCCTTTCAGAGGACTTTAAACCAGATGTAAATTGATGTGAAGCATGAGCAACTCCCAATACAGCCATATTGAGTGACACTTCCCCTCCTTCAGGAGTCCTCAAATTTCTTCCACTCAGAATAGCTAAGCTACCAAAAGAGGGAAAAAAAAAAAAAAAAAAAAAAAAAAAAAAAAAAAAAGAGACGCACTCCCTNATTTTTCCCACAAAAAAAAAAAAAAAAAAAAAAAAAAAAAAAAAAAAAAAAAAAAAAAAAAAAAAAAAAAAAAAAAAAGGCAGCTCATCTTCCTGTGCTCCCAATCTGATGGCTCCTGGACAGGTGAAAAATCCTGGCAGAGGAGTGAGAAGAAGCTGGGGGCTTATGAGCAATGAGACGTCCTAGAAAATAATAAATGGCAAAGTTTTTCAATGAAGTCCTTCTAAGACGACAAGATACTGGCAACATGTGTGTATCTCTCCTGAAGCAACATAGGCTTCAAATGAAATACAAAGTGGAGAAAATCCTCAACAGACTGAATAGTGCAGTAGGAGTGGAAATGCAGAAAATATAAGGAAAGGTAATTCCCACTTTTCCCTCTACTCTTTGCGAATCCCAGGGTCTCACTAATGGTCAATTATTATAGATGTTTTTATGCAATGCGCCAGAACACCAAAGCTGAGACTGTAACTCCTTATAAAGGAGAGCATATTAGATAACAGCCTCTCTGCTACTACACATTAATTTTTATTTTCCCTCCAAAAACCCCAACCCACATTTTGTCAGGATCTTCTACAGCACAGAGGAAAACACGTAAAACACTGAAAAAGCAAGAGATTTCATGAACAACAGAAAACATTGTTTGGTTCTTCATGGGTCTGGTTGAGTTTACCTAAACAAAAAGTGTGCCCTGTCCTAAACAGAGGGAGTAGTGAGATTGCTATCCAGGGTCTGATTCATCCCACTGAGATCTCTGCATTTTGGGTAAATATGTGTGAAATATGTCAGAGAGCTCTGAGCCACAGACACAATATCCTGCACATATCCCCCCAGGGAAGCCCAGCCAACCACAGCAGCAATCTCATGAAGAACTTTTCCCAGTTCATCCCCAAGGGCAATTTCATAGCCCACAAATTCCACAACCGTCTGATCACATTTACATTTTTCCAGCTTGGCAAACAGGTTATTATGGTGGAGGCATTTGAGGACAAGTTGAACATGCCAACTGTGTTGTTTCTGGGTTCCCAAAATAAATGTGGGTGTCATCCAGACATGCTGCTATATCCTAGTCTAACATCTTCCTCTCAAAGTTGTAAATAAAATGCTGGAATGTTGCTAGAGCATTAGAATGACAAGGAGAGGACAGGATTTACCTGTACCAACTGCAGAAAGAGATCTGCTCTCAGAGGCCTGTCAGATGAGTTTATGCTCCTTGAAAAGTCATGTTTGTTCAAGAGCTTTAAATAGTTAATTAATAAGATGCAGAGGCTATTAACTCTCAATTGTCGTAGAGCAGCGCTCAGTCATCTACAAAAAAACTTCAAGAGCCAGAAACTTATTTGACAAAGTCATGGTTATCCACTTAGGGCATCAAAATAGGAATTCCATGGCAATCTTTTAAATGAGGTAGTCCCATCTATCCCCAGCTTCTGATTCAGATGGCAAATATCTTCTAGAGCTAATAAAATCACTGCTTCAGACAGCAGTTAACAGGTGAAGCATGGCATCTGCCCTCTGATCATATTCATACCACAAAAACTTTAGTATCTCACAGGCAGTTAGTCTCATCAGCTTGTAGCTCCATTTTGGGGCACCAGCGATTACATAAAATCTCCAGTTTGCTGCATCCTCTTATGAGGAAATCCAAGTCTCTCTCAAATATGCCAATCAAAAGAAATCCAAGAGCAATTCTCTGAAGTGAACAAGAATCTGTGGAAAGACCAGTGGATGAAACCAGAATTGCTGAGCATGATGGGGCAATATGCAGAGCACAAGTGATTTACTTTGGTTTTGAATAGTGAATCATGAAATACAGGTCTCAACATTAACAGGCATGAGCAGAACCAACAGCTATCAGTTGACCCTAGAATCACACTTGAACTGTTTAGAACCACTGTTTAGAAATACAGAATTCAATCTATAATCAAAAAGCTCATGGATATCCTTCATTGGATGCAGGGGGAAACAGAATGACAAAGGATGAGGAAAAGGCTGAAGTACTTAATGCTTTCTTTGCCTCAGTCTTTAACAGTATTGTCTGTTGTCCTCTGGATGTGCAGCTTCCACCTTCCTGAGATTGCAGACAAGGATAAGAACAGAAAGAATCCCCCAGAATCTTCAGTGGTGATCTGCTACACCATTTAGACATGAACACTTTTTTGGGGATGGATGGATCTCACAAGGTTACTAAGGCAGCTGGCCAAAATGCTCACCAAGCACTTTCAATCATTGATCAACAGTCCTGGCTCACTGGGGAGATCCAGCTGATTAGAGGTTAACAAATCAACACCCATCTACAAGAAGTGCAGGAAGGAGGATCCAGGGAGCTACACCCCTGCCGGCATGACATCAGTGCCAGGGAAGCCATGCAGCAGATCTTGAATGCCATCACACAGCACACACAGGAGGACCAGGGGACCAGACAGCATGGGTTTGTGAAAGGCAGGTCCTGCTTGACTAACCTGATCTATCTCTATTAGAAGGTGACCCACAGTGGATGAGGGAAAGGCTGGAGTTGTTTACCTGGACTAGTAACGTCTTTGATAACACTTCCCCTATCATTCTCCTGGAGAACTGGCTTCTCACAGCTTGGACAAAAGGCAAACACTTTCCTGGGTAAAAAACTTCCTGGATGTCCAGGCCCAGAGAGGAGTGATGGTGAATAGAATTACATCCATCTGGCAGACAATCACAGGAGGCATTCCTCAGCCTTCCTGTTGGGGACAGGCCTGTTAATATCTTTATCAATGATCTGGATAAGGGGAATGAGTGCACCTTCTGCAAGTTAGGGACATGGTTTGGTGGTGGGCTTGGCTAAAGGTGTTTTCCAACCTTAATGATTTTATGATTCTACATTGAATTTAGCCATCAACCAAGTCTAGGTGCCTGATCAGAGTAAGGTTTGCAAAAGAAAGAATCATCAACAAATTTCACTTTGATTGAAAATCAACTTCTTATAGCAGAATTAATTGTCATCAGTCTATTACACATCTTGTGCAATAGGATTTACAAGGGTTCACTGTCTACCCAGTGGGTGGCACTCCACTAACCTGAATTATGATATTTGAGCAAGTTAGGGAGTCAGTGTATCGGTCAAAAAATTACAGCAGTCTTCTTTCTGACAATGGACTGCAACTGCCAATGAAATTACACCAGCTTTCATCACATACACAGAACAAGATAAACTTTAACTGAACAAACAAAAACAACAACCAACCAACCAAGAAAGACATCATGATGCAGTTGAGCAAATCATTCATGCATTTAATGCCCTTCACCTGCCTTCCTGTCCCTAGATCTTAGACTGTGGCCCTTAATCTGAAAAAGCTACAAAAACTCTCAATTTATTTTTGGAACCCTCAGCATTTGAAGACTAGCAAAAATGAAGTCACAAAGTTGTAGTGATAATTGAGATAAACCAATAGGCAAGTCAGTATGAAAAATAAACAGTGAGATGAGGCTACTGTTCCCACAGATGGACCTGGGGGTTATAGACAACAGAGGCTTCCCCCAAGTTTGCAAATATTGAACCCCAAGCAAAAATTACCCTTCAGCTGTTTTCCTCACCACCACCTTATTACTCATCTCTGTAAATACAGGTTCAAATGAAGGTCATTCAAGGCTCTGGCAACCACTTACAAGAAAGAAGCTACCATTAGCTTCCCTTGACTGTATGCAAGCCCTGCTGGAAAAGAAGCCCAAAGCTTTGGTGCCTGTTGATCCCTCAGTGCAGCATTCTTTTTCTGACTCCCTGCACTTTCATTTCCTCTGTTTCCTAGTCAAAAAACCAAACAATGTCCCTTCTCTCCCTGTCAGCCCTCCAAGCTACTCCTTGGGAAGGTCTCACTTGCTGGGGAGTTCTGCAGGTTCCACTACCCATTAGAAGAGCCACAGTGCCAATTTTGGCCAGGGTCTACCACTTCCTAAACACCTTGATGTCTCTGCTTCCACTAACATTTTACTCTTTTCTCTCCTACACCTTCAGCAATGTCCTATTAGGGACTGCCCCTGCATGTGAATGCTTGTGCCAAACAGCGAGCACAGGGATATTTAGCTTGTTATGGAACACAGAGAATAGTAATTATTTTAACCATCCCACTGTTTCAGCAATACCTAAATTAGTATACCAAGGAGGCAAATATACCCTGAATCCTGACCCAAAGAGTGGTTCTGACTTCCAGCTAACACAACTCCATGTTTCCAACAAAAATACCAAGAAAACAACACTGAAGTTCATTCCCTGTGAATTTTATCATGTGGTTCGACAAAACCAAACTGTCACTGCTGTTACTAACTTTTGCTGAATTTAGTGAGGCAAATTAAAGGTGAAAGGTTTCATTTTTCAACCAAAAGCCCAATCTATTCTGCAGCAATGCATTTTCATTAATAAGTTTAAATTCAGATTGTCCCTTTTGAGGGCATTCTGTCTGGCTGTCCTGTGGTGCTATATTACTCTATTACTCTGTAAACATGTTTTTGAAATATTCTGTTCCTCCTCCATTACCACCTCTTCCTTACTCTTGGGACAAAAGGATCTTTTCCTTGACATTTTAAAGCATTAAAACAGCTCGAGGGGTAAAGAAAACATTTTTCATGTAATCTTTGAAAAGTTTAGTTGTCAAGGAGACCAAGACCTTAGCGACCAGGAATGGAGGCCTTTTCAGCTCACTAACATGCTTGTGAAAGAAGGTGCAAGGATGCCAGTATAGCTGGAGGCAAACATGTTTAGTGTTTCAGGAGTGTCTTGCTTCCTGACATACCTTTATTACACAACTAAACAGTGACTCAGATTTTCTTCTCTTTGGATGGTATCATCTGGTGAGAAAAACATGGTTAAAGGACCTTACTTGGATGATATATTGCCTCAATAAATCACTGGATTGAGGTATGCTCTGGAAATATCATTCACAGACTGACACTTCCCAAAGAACAGGTCCAAGGGCACATATTATATAATTGCTGAATAAATGACAGTCAAAAAGTAACGAATTGGAAAGGTGCTTTCCTAACTCCAGGCAAAAGGGACATTATCAAATGAGTCTCTCTCTGATATTACTTCTGTTGCCAGGATAGGGGCATGTCACACAATGCCCCAGCTGAGACAGAGAGAGGTAGATGCTTGGCATTTTCAATTTTTACAAAAGTCAAATTTTGTTTGCAAGTTTTATGTCCTAGAGAAGTGAACAGCCTTTCACAGGAGATAATGTTTTCGTAAGATTATCGACAAAACCAAACTATTTGTAAATATTTTAGAAGTAAATGACAGAAAAAGCATTTGAAATCTGAAAGAGCCATGGATTTGCACCTCAAATACACTTAAAATGGAATACAACATAATATATAGCAAATATAATTTAAAAGTGTTTTTTGATAAAATGCATAGATAAGAATGTCCAAGACACATCAGTACAAAACTCAGGAATCCCTAGAGATCACTGTCAGAAGCAGAGTTAGTCAACATCTTTGTCAATGATCTGGAGAATGCAGTGCATGGATAATAGCAGGGCCTTTTTCAGATAGTCAAGTACCACACTGACCATAAGGAACTCCGAAAGCCAATCCAGGGAGTGTGCAAAACACTCAGGGGCCAGTGAGCTTCCGTGTGGATCATTGTGGAGTTCTATATCAAGGGAAGAATAACCTAAACTTTGCTTACCTGATGCCGTATTCAGAACAGCTTCCATTAGTGGAAATGCTAATGAAGTCATCAATAACAGCTCTTTGCAATTCTAAGTTTGCAACACCAGTCTTTAAATGCTGGGTGTTCATTAGGAAAGACAGTCACAACAAAACCAAGAAAATCATTTTGCCACTGGGGACACTTTGCTCCACCCATATTTTAAATGTGTTTGCAGGTCTGGTCTGTGTATCTTAAGACAGAACAGAGCAGGAGACAGACTAGAATTAGGAAAAAACAAACACACAAACAAACAAAAAACCACAACAAAAACACAACACAGAGAAGAGCAACTAAAGTGATAGAGAGGGCGTACCAGTAAATTTACAAAGAACAAAGAGAATAAGGAATCTATATATGAGAACTATATGGTAAAAAGAGGACAAATTATTAAACACCATACTACCATGTGCTGTTTGAAATATTGTCCTTTGTATTTTTGATTTAGTTTTTTTCTTGCTTAGTGCATTTCTTCTGAAGTCCAATTGTGTTTTCCAACTTATTGGCCCATTGTTCAGGGATCTAGTTTTAAGTGTACTTTAAAGATGAAAAAATTGCAGACTACAGCAAGTTGCTACTCTGCATGAGTGCTAATAAAATGCCTACCTAGCAACAACTTCTTGTTTGAATGAATTCACTCTTCTGTGTACACCACAGCTTTGAAAACCAGCACACTTGTCAAATCCTGCCCAGCAGCAGTGGCCTGGAATAAATATAAGGAAAACTTCAATATAGCAAAAAACACAACCACCAACACTGGTGCATGCGTCATTAAAACAGACATTACCAAGAAGAGGAAAAGTGTATGAAGAGTAAGTTTAATTCATGGAAAAACAGAGAGTAGCTACTCCTACTGCAAGGAAAGAGCATTTCTTAGCTGAAAAGCTTTTTAGGGTTACTTGGACCCCCTGAAACAAGCTGAATAACCACAGTATGAATTCTCAGTTATCTGATCAGTTCCACTCCTCCAATGCTTCTTCGATATTTAGCATTTGTACACCAATACTTACATCTCAGCTTCCATGCTATACAGTTTTAAAGTAAGAGCAGATAACAGACTTGTCCACATTCTGACTCCCATTTTCAAAAGCATTGAGTTAGCTTGCACTTGCTTTGATTTTCCTTTTTTTTCAAGTACTTTTTACTACTGCCTTTCATTCACAGCTTTAGGGTATCAGCTAAAGCAAGGCTAATTCCATGAATTGTTTTGGTAGACAACCTCTTGCAAGGAAGAGGTGGTTCAATCTTGATTTTTTGTTGAAAGGAATTGTGGTTGTTTCTTTCTCATTTGTTAGCTGATTCTCATATTAGCAGTGAGAGGGGAAGGGCAAAACAAGACCTATTTTTCATAACAATTGCAGTACGTTTTTGTTCAATAACACAGAGGTTTACCAAGCCAAGCTCAGCAGCACTGTGCGGCCAGTCAAAAAATTTCCCAATGGAAATCCCAGGTTTATATTTTTTAACCCTTACGAACTTATGCTTTTTGAACCTCCACCAATAAGTGTATTTTATTTTAAAAAAGAGCACATGCACAAGTTTCAACAATTTCCTCCAAAACTTAAAAAATTCACACACAAACTATTTTTATGACTAATAGACACTTTCATGCAATGCCACCTCTCTTTCACTTCCTATCCAGTGAGCAGTCTAGCAGCAATCACTTGGACGAATACCTCCTTTTTGTGTTGAAATGAACATGCGTTTTGGGGGAAAAAAATACATTTATGGCTTTTATGCTGGTTCATCATTTTATCATAGCAGCAAACAGAGAAAAGAGCTTCGTAACATATAAAGTTCTGGTATGAAGAGAAAATCTAGAACATACACACACAGAGCCACTTATTTCCTCATTGAGTTGACATGACCTTGCACATGAGTAGAAGTGAGGAAGGACAGGGCATATACAGGTCTTTTAAAATAAAGAATAGGATTCTACTATAGTTGACAATCCCAATCTTCTTAAGAGGATAAAAAATGATATTTCAATCCCAACTCTGTTTAATTTTCCTCTCCATTGGGGGGACTAAATGTGATATTGTTTTTTGATCCTTACTAATTATTCTTCTTTTTTTTCCCAGCCCCAAATCAGTTGGAGCATCATAGCAGTTTTCAAATTAATTATTAGATTTTTTTCCCCTGACTCATTTCAGACACTTTTATTAGAAAAATGATTGATATATTAACACCATTAATTACTTATTTGACCCATTAATTTTGTCTATCTGCACAGACCTAATTGAAACAGCCTACACTGATTCTAGGATCTCATTTTGCCGATTGAAAATTAATTTTCAGGTACTCTTGACTGCTGAGTCTGTGTGATGGAGAAAAACGCTGTTCCCACCTCACACATCTGTTTAATATTCCCACTCTTTTTTCTCAGTCCCAGAAAGACCTTCAGATTCTGGCCCTAAAAGATTTCGATGAGCTTCGTTCTCTTCCCTCAATAAACAAGACTATCTCAATAGGCCTCCATAAACGACAGTTCCCGTTCATTTGACATAATTTGCCTTTCCACCATCAAGCTAAATTTCTTCAATAGACTCTTAATTATTCTAACCCCATTATCTAATGCTATTATAAATGTTTAAATAATATTTGATATAGTCCTGGTCCCACTGAAGTTAATGGGAACATTGCTGTTGCCTTAATTAAGATCAAGATAAAATTTATATTGTTTAATTTGTCACATATTACTGTTGGGTAAAAACAACCTAGTTAGTATTCAGAGGTACTAAACAGACCCAGCTCCCAGACTAGAACTGGCAGGGCCTCAACACTTCTCAGGAGAAGTCTGGGAGCCTGTGCTGCTCAGTGGGCGAGAAGAGAAGGGAGCAGTCGCAGGGTCGTGCACTCTGCTGCGTATCGGCAGCCCCAGAAGGCTTCCCACGCTCTGGGAGGCTCAGAGCCTTTAAATGGAGCGCTCGAGTCAGGATTCGTCAAAAGGACAGGAAAAACAGAGAAGTGAGAAAACGGAGAAAAGCCTTCCCCGATGTGAGAACAAACCAGATACATTTTTCCAAATTATTTGATCAAAAATCTGGACAATTTTAAGTGAGGCATTTTAAAAAATCTTTGGCAAAAGACACTATGTGCATTGATCAGATCTGGTTCAAAAAGAAATACGTCTTTTAAACCAGAAACTAAATATTATTAGTATGGAGATTTTTTGGCTGGTGACCATTTAGCTTTCATTAAAATTTAGAAAATAAATTACAAGCTTTTTTCAGACTATCAGCAAAAGCCATGGCTATTCTTGTACTGTGAATAAAGCCATTCACTTAAATGAACAGAGAAATTAGAGTTTAATGTTTCTTACAGGTCTAATATTGTATTCCGTTCTCTCATACAATGCCAATTTAAGCATAAAAAAGCTAAGAACGGATTAATTTGTGACATCTTTGGTATTTTCACGGCCAAGATACGATCACACCTACATGATAAAATCTCACAGTGCGTTACTTCCAGGCTTCTGTGGAGGTGCCTCTCCAGAGGGTCTGGCTTACCAGAGCAACACATTCCACAGAGACATCCGAAATTCCGTTGAGACCTCAGTTCTGTTCCTGTCACTGGGAAAGTCCCCCAGACACTTCCCCATTTCTCCACAGATAGATTCATCCCAGTAGGCTGGTGACTTTTAGGACTATAATCAATAAAGCCTGCCCAGGGGCTGTTTCACCTCCTATTTTGGGGAAAGGGTAAAGCAAAAAGGTTTGAATGGCCAGGTTTTGGTAGCTGAGTTTTACAGGGGTGGCTGTAAAGAGAAGCTGCCAGATGCCTGCTCCATGTCCAACAGAGCCAATGTCAGCTGGCTCCAGGATGAACGTGCCGCTGGCCAAGGCCAGGCCAACCAGAAATGGTGGGAACGTATTTAAGAAGGCAATAAATAGTTATTGCACAGATGTAATTGCAGCCAGAAAAAAAGCTGCAAGAGTGAGAATCTGTGAGAGAAACAGCACTGCAGACTCCGAGGTCAGTGAATGAGAGAGAGGAGGTGCTCCAGGCACTGGACTGGAGCTGAGGTTCCCCTACAGTCCATGGTGAACACAATACCACAGAGGACGGCAAGGATGCAGAGATCCCCCTGCAGCCCATGGAGGAGACCCATGCCCGAGTAGGTGGATGCCTGAAAAGAAGCTGTGAATCCTTGGGAGGCCCATGCTGGAGCGGGCTCCTGGCAGAGACCTGTGGACCCATGGAGAGAGGAGCCCACACTGGAGCAGATTTCTTGACAGGACTTGTGAACCCATCTGGGACCCACACAGGAGCAGCCTGTGCCTGAAGAACTGCGTCCCATGGCAAAACAACCCACGCTGCAGCAGTTCTCATGGAGAACTGTTGCCTGTGGGATGAACTCACGTAGGAGAAGTTTGTGGAAGGTGGACTTCCTCCTCCCTGTGGGAGGGACCCCATGCTGAAGCAGGGGAAAGACTCCTCTTCTTGAGCAGTGGCAGAAAGAACATCTGATGAACTGACGACAACCCCCATTCCCTGTCTCCCTGAACCGTTGAAGGGCAGAAGGTAGAGCTGGGAAGGAAGGAAGGGTGTGGGCAAGGTGTTTTTCAGATTTATTTTACTTCTCATTCTCCTGCTCTGATTTTATTAGTAATATATTCAATTAACATCCCTAAGTTGAGTCTGCTTTGCCCATGATGGTATTTGGGCATTTGAGTGATGTCTCCAGTCCTCATCTTAGCCCATGGATCTTTTGCTATATTTTCTCTCCCACTGCTGAGGAGAGGAGTGATAGAGAGGCTTTGGTGTGCACCTGGCATCCAGCCAGGGTCAGCTTACTATAATATTGCTGCTGCTTCAGAAGGGAGATCAGCAGAATGGGCTATTGAAAGATGGCCCAAAGAGACAGGCATTTTATGCCTAACTTCACTCAGTTTCACCCTGTCCTTCTCCCATTGTTTCTAATCCATTTGTTACCATGTCATCTCCCAAAGAAAGTCAAGCCTCAACTTCTTCCCAGGAGCCAAGTGGACAGGGTATTGAAACTCTGAACACAAAGTCCCTTATCACTGCAGTGTGTTTGGATATGATGAGCAGAGCAGCAAACTCTGAAATGCAGGAAGAAAGGTCATAGGTGACTTAGTTTTAAAATATATGTGCAAACAGAAAGGAAGAAATTCCCCAGTGGGCTCATTTGCTGGGATTTCAACATGTATCCAGAAGTACTAGGTCTGAGCCCTGATAATGACTTTCTGGTTATCAGAACTGGAAATCCTAAAAACGCAGTGCTTCAAATCCTTAAGCACTCTTGATGATTTTTTTTTAAATAAGATCTGACTAATCCATTCTTTCACCTCCTCATGAGTCTTCAAATCTTGCCCTCTCTTCTAGATTTCTAGAAGCATCTTCTCAGTGAACAGGATCTATTCAGTGAATTCAGAAGCAAGGTTGCTTTGTCACAGAGCTGAGACATGTGATGCCCTACAGCTGGAGGAGTTAACAGGCTCCTTTCTGTCTCCTTTTCATTGATTCACAATATCCCACAATGCAAAGAAAAGCATCTAGATGCCTACCCTACACCACTGAGGAATTTGCTTTGCTAATTTGCTCTCCAAGAGCTCCCAAATGATAAGGCAATCTTTTACTGCCCCTTGTTCAAAACAAAGGTGAAATGTTTTCAAACTGGTCCTTAGAAAGAGATTTATAGACCAGTAACAGATTTCTGAATTATTGGTAGGATCTTGTAGTCTGAACTTCCTATATGATCCCCAAGGCAGAAACTCATTCTGCAGCTCAGACCTTCACTTTACATTTGAGTTCCCACTGATTTTTTGTAACTGCTATACTGGTTTGCCCCATGACGTTCTATTCCACTGAAACATATACTCAGTAATTAATATTTGCTGCCCAAATTAACCTACATATTACTTGCTTAGATTAGTCCTAAACATCAGTGTAGCAAGCCAATCAATGAGGAGTCAGTGTCCCTTTGCTAGACCACTGTGGTCTTCGACAGTAACTAATGGCAATGCTACACTTTCATCATCCTCCTAATCTCATGGTTCTATAACTCTCCTCTAGCCTGACATTTATTTGTATTGGAAGAGAATAGAAAAGGCATACTACAAAGTGCCTACTACAAAGCAATACTTGTGTATAAAAGCACTTTCAGGCATTTATAATATTTACTGTAGGTCATCAAATATATTCCCTGCTGTGAAAGATCGTCTTTGTTGTTCTTAGGCTCTTCTTCTCCTTTTTTCATCTTCCACAAAGAGAAACATCCTTATCTGTGCATACCCACTCTAACACAAACTGTAATCTTCAGCTTTTATCTGTATTGTTCTTGGGGAAAAAATACATCCCTGCATACGAGCAGAGCTACATCTGAGTAAAATATGTTACAAATCTATTAATCTACAGCAGTACAGATCTTAAATATATTTTGGGAAGGTTTCAAATATCTGCATTGTTTGTCAGAGCCATAAACAGCTTGATATGGAAATCAAAATAAAAGCTTGATATGGAATGGGGTTTTAATTTATATCTTTTTTCAAAAAGCGCGTAAATAATAGGTATGTTCTTAATGTCAATTTTCTGTCATGACACTTTAAGAAAAACTCAGAGTATCGCAAGACCTGACTGAAAGAGAGCACTGCTTGTGCTCTCCAACTGCAAATGAGCATCCACAAAGATCACATGCCTGGAAGTGACAAAAGATTATCCTTTATTCTTCATCTCTCTTTGCCCTTTGGAAATGCTAACCTACTGTATATAAAAACTGTGCATAGCCTGCCTGGTGAAAACCATCACCAAACACCTCTAAACGGTTTTCCTCTGTGTTAATTTGCTTCTTGGCAGTCACTATTTTTAAATGCTATTGCATTACACTTCCACAGTTGAGCTCATATGTAAGATCAGATTTTGTATTCAAATATTCAGCTCAAGAAAAAAAAAGAGATCAAAAAATACGCCTGTTCTATGCATATTGATCTCAACTGCCACTTCCCAACTCTTAAACTGAGAGCTAAACCAATCTCCCAGTGACGTTAACTAAGGTTACTCTAAGCTCAGTTGCTTGTCATCAGCCCACATAGACAGCTGGATATCTTGGGATGGAGAGATGGAGGGATGGAGGGATGGAGGGATGGAGGGATGGAGGGATGGAGGGATGGAGGGATGGAGGGATGTGCTGCTGGCCGTGAGCATAGAAGCAGGAATTCTCAGCACCAAGCAGGACTCAAACTGGTGGGAGCCCTCAATCTTGGCTTTGCTGGCTTATTACCATCAGACCACAGCCACAGACTGGGCTGCATGACAAATATTTTGTTTAATATTTTATTATTTAAGGGAAACAAGGATGCAAAGCAAAACCCAAGAAAATAGGAAGTTTTGCATCCTAAAGCCAGAATACTGTTTATAGAGAAAAATGCCGTTTTAAAAATCCTCGTGGTTTTTGGGATGCTTCAAGGAATATTGAGTTCTTTTCAGAATTATTCAGATTGTGGATTTTGAATATTTTGCAAGTCTGGATGTAAGGTCTTTAGTTTTGGTGTCTATAACACAGGAACACAGCTTAAAATACCCAGTCTTTAAGGTGTAGGTGTTTAAGAATAAACATGTTGGACAAAGGATTGGCAGTTTCTTGAGAGCTCTGTAGAAATGAATTTTTCATTGCACCTGTCTGTTGGTAATTCCTCTGAACTTTCAAAAACTTTTCAAAACTTTTTTTCCTTTTTTATTTGACCTTTAAAAAAAATCTTAGCAGATTATAAGCAAACCAATAAGTAGAGAGCTTGCATTATTAATATAGGAAGCCTCACCTCAGTGGCAGTCTCTCTAATCACAACACATGTACTATAAATAATGGAAAGAAGGACATCTCCTGCCCACAAATGAGTTTGCTTTCCAACTTATGGAGATTACTGAAAGACGGAAAGCTACATGTAGAGCTTACTCTGAAGAGTTTTCCGCGGGTGATTAATCAGTGGGGAAAAAGATTAATCCTAAGTGGACTTCTTGTGCCATAGAAATCCATTACACCTTCCTTTCCTGAAAGAGACAGTGAAAGAGAAGGGAGTTAAAACCAACATTGGAAAGAAGAGTACAAAGTAGATAAGAACTTGCACAGCTGTAAAAGCAGATCCGAGAGAAGACAACTTTGACTTACTTCAGACATGCAGCTTACCTGAAGTCTAAACCAGTTCAACACAGCCAATTGCAGGGTCCTACATGAGGGTCGGGGCAATCCCAGGCACACCTACAGGCTGAGCAGAGAAGTGACAGAAAAAGCAGCCCTGAAGAGAAGTACTTGGGGGTGATGTTTGGTGAAAAACTCAACATGTGCAGGCAGCGTGTGCTTGCAGTCCAGAAAGCCAGTGGAATCCCAGGCTGCATCAAAAGGAGTGTGGCCAGCAGGCTGAGGGAGGGGATTCTGTCCCTCTGCTCTCACAGAGACCCCCATCTGGAATGCTGTGTACAGGTCTGGTGCCCCAACAGAAAAAGACATGGAACTATTGGAACAAGTACAGAAGAGGCTCATGAAGTTGATATGGGGACTACAGCACCAGTCAACACTGGCAGAGTGGACAGACCTGAATTCCTACCTGGATATTTGAAGAAGCACTATTTCAGCTATTACTCAAGTTATTCCATTACATGTTACTAAAACGAGAAACAGGTAGGTTAAACCTGTGCTTAATCCTACAAGGTGCTGAGCAATCTAGTCTTAAATGAGATGTGACTTAAACATTTTAGGGGCCTGTGAACAGGTGTCTCTTTGTCTAAAAGGATTAAACCCTTCCTTAACATCACTGCTAAGCATGTTCACAAAAGGCAAAGTTCACAGCAAGAGTTCTTTAATTAAAGAAGAGCATATTAGCAAACAAGGCAAGCTTTTAATTGCAATTTCACAAACATTTAATAATATAAAGAGAGTATTACATACCAAATAATAGTGCTGCCATGATACTATTAATCATTATGTTCATTTTTCCTGAAAAAGAGCAGCATTCAATCTCAGATTAGTTATCTCAGTATCACAGAGATGGTAACTCATTCAAATCATGTCCTTATTTCATGGCTACGGAAGCACATCATTTTGCTAGAAGAGTGAAACATCAAAATCTCACAGTGCTTTCTTTTTCTTTTTAAGCATACAATAGACTAAATTCTGACCTTGGTTACACCCATATAACTTCAGAATTGTATGGATGAAACTAACAACAAAATAGGGCCAACTTTGTGAGCCTTTCTACATATGTTTAATTGAGCTAACCAAGCGGGACAAGGTTTTGTGTACAAAGGACTTTTGTATTTGATTTTATTGTAAGAAAAACTTTTTTCTCTCTATGTCCGCCTCATNCGCAGGAACAATGCTAATTACATTTTGTATGCAGTAAGAATGGGCAGGAGGATGGGGAGGCATGGAAAACAGGCCCCTGCAGAAAATGTGTGGAGGATGAAAACAAAGTTCTCCTGAGATGGATAGAAGTTTCAGTTCCACAGGCTTTGAAATGAATGGTTCAGATGTTGTGAACACAATGGATAGTAATGATGATTACTTTTGCCAATGCCTATGGTGATGTTATAAGCTAATTATATTAGTCATTTACGCAAAGGCAAGATGCCTTTGATAACTACTATTTGGAGCAACAATTCAGCATGTTGAGTCACTGTTAAGTCACTCTTAGAGACAGACTCCAATTCAACTTACACCCAAATGAGACTTCAGCAACTTTGTTGGACACAGCAGTTTTACTCTGCATTTAAACTTTTATAGAAAAATCCAGTTCTGGCAATTTTTCTATATACATTCCTTTTTATTTTTCACAGTTTGTCTTAATCACCTAATCCACACCTCGTGGGATTGCAGTAATGCACATACTGTATCTGAAGATACCTGATGTCCATAAAAAATATTAGTCTCCATTTAGCTTTATCTATTTTGACATTTACTACTCTGGTTCTTTGGAGCCATTAATTTCTCATTAAATGATAGGGAATCCAGACGTATTACTCAGTGGGGAACATAAGCACCAAAATACTGTTTGTATCGCTGAAAAAAATTCTCCTTTAAATCCCTCTTGAGGAATATAACTAAGCACCAGCTTTTCATGAAAACCTAAAAGTGCCCATCTTATTAACAAACCAGGGTCATGCCCACAAATCTCATCAAATTCCCCCAAGCTAAGAACAACTTTTCATAGACAGGAAAAAGGAAAATGTTAATGCCTGATGATTTTAAAGGACACTTCTCCAGGATTTTCTAGATGTTTCTGTATCATTGGAGGAAGACAGATGTAGCAACCAGCAACATATTTTAATATTCCAAGTTACATTCTCTTCCGTCGCTCAAGGTTTTCTTGCGGAGAATGAAACTGTGAGAGCATTTGAGCCTCCAGTCTTTGGACCAAGTGGTCAAAGATCCCTCTCAGTCTTCACCCCAGATGGTCAAGACTGAGAGGAGCCAACCAGCTCTTTTGTCTCCCTGCACAGATGCTTACCAAGGCCTCTGCCAGCAAAGCTCTGCTCTGCCATAGTATCTCGGTGAGCAGATCATGTCCTACCATCCAAACACAGCTTTATTAGCCACAGGGAAATCTCTCTGTTGGAAAATGGAAGCAGCAAGTGCAGGAGCTATCCACCAACTTTGTGCTAGCAAATAAATCTTCAGCACAGAAGTCAGTTTTCATATGGTGGTAGCGCATAAAAGGGCACTTACTCAAGACAAAACCATTTCTATAGGTTTGTAAGTCCACAAGGCCATAAGTGTCACAAACATATTCTAAATCCAACATAATTTATGGCTGCAATGGTAGTAAAGTGAAATTTCTGAGGCCTCCCAAGTCAATGCAGGTTAAAAGTCAACGAGAAACATGGCAATCTTTGTGCCCATTTCAAGAGCTGCATATACATTCCACTGGTTTTGACCGATCAGTCTTCCTAAGGATAAATGCTCCAGAGCCTTCCCAGCCTCCCAGGAGTTCAAAATTACCCCATCCTTAGATTCTTAGCAAATAAAGCCTGATTTCTGCCCTTCAGATCATTTGGGATTCTTTACATATTCATGAATCTAATTTCTCAATAACTGTACTATAGTTTGTAGTCACAGGAAAAAAAAAATACATCTGTGAAGAATTTTCTTTGTTTTCAGTTTGTCTCCTGACCTTTGACATCTTAATCCATATTAACCCAAAGCTTTCAAACCTTGCATTTATAACAATTATTATGACTAGAATCCAATCAAGTCTTTATTAATAGCCACTGAATACTTAAATGTGATCTTGTGGGGAAGATCAGAGCTGTCATCATTGTTAATGGAAAATAAAAAGAGATTTTCAGAAAACTGTGTCAGGACTTCCCCAGACTCAAGTCACTTGAGGCTTTTATTGCTGCGCATCAGGAAAGCCTCCAGTAAGAAGAAATAGCAATTCACATGGCAAAGATATCAAATATAAAATTCAGAAATCATTCTTTGTCTCTGCTCCCTTTTATGAGTCAGTAATTTTTACAAGTTACCTTTATTGTGTATTTCCACTTCATAAATTGTTGAAATTGTTTTCAAGCACAAAATTGAAGGAGACACTGTTAGGGATACAATTTCTACTAATTCTTATATTAGTTAATTCCAAGCAACATGCATGGCTCATCAGCAAGGAAATGCTTGTGTTTACACATAATAAATATATGTACAATGAGAATATTAATTTTTATAGCACAATTTATTCTAAACCTAGTAATTGTCAAGATCAGTGACCACACAATACTCTCTGCTCCACAAATCACTGTCCATTTTCCAGCATTCTGACTAGCCCTAGTGCTGCTCTTACTTTTTTTTCCCCTCAAAGGGTCAGTTCATTGTTTGATTCCTTCGAACTTTGCGTGATGCCAGGTGTTTAGAGGTAGATGAATAATGACAATAGTATAACATGCATTTCATGAAGAAATGACTTTTCGAAGGTCAGTTCCAGGAGCTTGAGTTTGAAATGCTATCTGAGTGAATACGGATTACAGGAGAGGACTTGATTCTTGACCTACGGGCTTTATGTGCTTGCTAATTTTGAAAGACACTTGAAAGCCTCTCCTGGAGGATCTTTCTTATTTGTACTGCCTTTTATCTAAAAAAGCGCTTGATGTCATTTTTGCTTGAGAGAAATCACTTTCTGAGTTTAAAAGTGGGAAGAAGATTCCTCTGTTGGATTGCTTTGTTGCTGGGTCTTTGTGACTTCCTTAACTTTCAAACACTAACTGTTCATATTTATAAATCTTGTCTGCTAGGCAAGTGTTAGGAATTTTTTGAGTAGCCATTATGCTGTGAAATCCTATTTGACACTTGCCCAGATAACACTGGCATCCAGCTGTGTAGCTGCAGTTTGAGATCCAACATTGAATATCCAGTCTTCTCAAATTCCATCAAGACTTCAGGTACTTACAAACTGTTTCCTTTACAAACATTATAGAGCCAGTGTAATATTGAACTTACTGTACAATTTCTGTTGTTTGTGTCTTGTCAAATCAATAATATAGAAATGGAAGAGAAAAAAGAAAAAGAGAACAAAACCTAAAACTGTATAAAATATTTCATCTTCATCCTCCCAATTTGGCAGCACAGGTAACATGCTGATTGGCATAAAGATGGCATAATGAAAAATCACAAATATTATCCACGTGATCCAGTTCCTAATACAAATATTTTATCATCTCATTAGGGCTTACTATTTTGAGGTAAATTATTCTGAATGTAAAGTGTTTAAAAATTCATAAAGGCCATGTTGCTATGGGATCTAAATGGAGAACTACAAGTTAAGTTCAATCTTCTCCAAATGGAGTTCAGGGTAAATTTTTTTGTTGATAAGAAAGTGGACTACACAATTGTATTATCTTTTTTTCTCCTCCCAAATAACTTATGAGCTAATTGTCCTATTTCAATCCAACCTGCAATGTCAAAGATAACTGTGTTTCTATATAACCATGAGAATCGAAAGTGGAAGGAGAGCAGGGACAAGATTAGTATCTCTCCTAAGGGGAGGCACTACTAAGTTTGGCTCCCTGACCCTCTGTTTGGCTGACCAGGCAGCATTGCATCTTGCCCTGAAGCTTCCCTGCACCTAGGGGATGATGTCACATGGGAAGGGAGGGAGATTAATTCAGTTCAGGGATTAAGAAACAAAAGCATTAGATCTCATTAGCTCTGCTGTTCTTGGAAAAACAAACCCTCCTCCCCTCTGCCACCTCTATCCTGGTCAGCTTTTCTTTCAATATATAATAATATTAATCCTTTACAGTTCTCACCTCTATCTGGCAAGTCCTAAATTCTCTGACATAGAGGACCAGTTTGCGATTTTTTTTTTCCACTCTTGCTCACTTAAGTAGTCTCATTAACCCCACTATTCATGTAAGCCACCTGCTGTTTGCTTGAGCAAAGAATGCATAAAAGTAAGCAGGAGCTTTGGGAAAAGTAAAATTTCTACTTATACAGTTCACATGCCCAGTGCTGCATATATTGTTAACAATGGCACTACAAACACTTCCCATAAAAGAACATTTGGGACCAGATCCGTAACTTTTTAGCTCAGTAAGAGTCTGATTTCAACAGAATTTTGGATCAAAGCCATAAAAAGCAAACTACTTATAGAACCCAGCCTTTTACAAAATGAGCGATTGCTAGTAGGTGTATCACCAACCTTCAGTATTTTAACACCACACCCTGACATATGTGATTATTCATTATTCTGTGGGAAAAAGACCTTTATATGTAAATCCTGGGAATACAGCAGATTAAAATCAGGTAGAGTACTTAAACACATTTGTAATAATTAATAAAAAATTACAAACAGGTGAGAGAGGATAACTGCCTCTGAAACATTTATTCTACTAGTAATTTTATTACCATTGAATTCTTGCCAGCCAGGAAACACCTAGAGGCTCATGTTTCACACCCAGTATTGCAGAGGTGAAAAGGTAGAACATTCTGCCTTAACAAGTATGCAAAGAGCAACTTCAAGCGGAAACAAGTTTAGCACCCAGCTCTTACTGGCTCAGCCACAGAGAAGCTCTCCATAATAACTTGCTCAGTTGCGCAGCTTCTGTGAGACTGCAAGCTTCTTCTTTGGCTCTTGGCTGTGGGGAGGCATGTGGTGTGCATGCATGCTCCCCAAATCCACTTGCCCTGTGAAGGTTTCCACTAACTAGCTTCTTTTTCTGCCTGACTCTCTGCCATATATATATATTTTTTTTAAAAAAAGCATATCACAAGTTTATATTTAAAGAGAGCTAGTTAAGGAGCTACATTATAATCAGGGTACGAACTGCATCTTTTCTAAACCAGCAATGAAATTTTGTAGTGGAATAATTATTCATCTCTTAAAGAATAAATTCTTCTGTTGTACTATACTATACAACCCAGAGGCATAGTGATCTCTCCAGATGACAGTAATTCTCACTATCCTTATCAAAAATGACAGTTGCTCCTTTGAAGCAGATTGCCATGGTAAGGCACTAGCTGAAAAGCCACTTTTGTTCTGTCACGATAGGAACCTATCCCAATTCTGCATACACTAACATCTTCCTTCTTTGAAAGCAAATAGAATAAATCTTTTCCATTTCTCCCCTAGATTTGTATGTCTGTTCACTGTGCATGAAGTTGACTGGAAACCTAGATATACAGAGTAGAGCAAAGTTGATCTAAACAATGGCAGCACAAAAATATTTGCTTGGCTGTATTTGCTTGCTGGATTACCTCTTCACCTGCAAATATAGGGTCTTAGACATGCCTTTATTTAGTATCCAGAAGTATTCCTATTTAGGACATCCAAATAAACGTTAGGCATTTTTTCACAAATGTTGATCCATGTATATCTTCAGTACATGTTCTGTAATAGTGATAGGAAAAAATAAGTACCAATAAACTCATAAAATGGCACTCTAAATACTTCTGTACTGTGCCTGACATCATCTCTGCCATGAGGAAGAACTGTATTTGATTTCTGCTTTTTAAATCCAAGGCCACAGCATTGGCTTTAACACAGATAAAATTATTGGCACCACTATTGACATTACTGCAGCTAGTACCACTCCTGCCCAGAGTACTGGCACAGATGCAAGTGGATACACCTTGAAAGGAACTCGTTACAGACTTAAGTCGGTCCGATTTGGCCCAGGAAGTACAAGGTTTAAAATAAGCACCAGCAAAATGGCATTTTGAATGCCAGTCTGTATCATCTAGCTCTGCAAACTGCTCTTGTATTATTTCCCTGAGCAAAATGAAAATGTGGAAAACGAACACGCTTTGGCGTGTGATATATTCTCATAATGATCATAGAGCACAGAAACCCGACACAGCTAACAGGGAGAAGGAAAGCCTTCTAACAAGCCTATGGTAGCATGGAAAAAAACCCAGATGTTTTGGGTACATAAACCTCTCTAAAGATAAAAATAGAAGCTTTATATTTACATGGTGTTTGCAATTGTTCAGGCAGAGACTGGTAGCTCTCCTGTGCTGCTGAGGTGACCAGTAACACTACAGTGAGCACAGCCCTGTAGTAATCCAAAGGCTCACAGCCATTCTTCGGGAAGGTTTGACAAACACAATTGCAGATTAACAAAAGTAATTAAATTAATTAATCTATTCACAAATAATTCATAGAACAGGGAAAGACAAACTAGTAAGATGAGTCTGTAAATGATAAAGATGGGTGGGAGAGAGAGTGAATCCATCTAGCTGCATGTGCATATTCATTACATCACTAAAATTTAATTTGTACCAGGAAGAAAGGAGGAGCCTTATCCCCTGTCATCTTGCACATGATGAGATCATTTTCATCTGTGCAAAGTTAACATGGGGTCTTATTCCATCAGAATCCTGCATTCCCATTTAAGGATTTTACATCTACCACATACTGGTCTAACTGACCAGACATATTATCACCTCAGGCATATTGTCAGCCTGCATATGGAGCTAGCTAGGATTAGCTAAAAGATACAGTTGGAATTATTTTTATAAATAGGAAATAAATAGCACAGAGTGGGGAGGAGAATTCTGGCTTATGATAGTAAAGGTGGTTTAGCATTATATATTTATTATATATATATACACATAAAAATATATATGTGGAAAATTTATACTTTGTTATAATTTGTTAGCACTCTGGACACATCATTTTTCATCATGTACTTTGAACGAGAGAAAGATACACTTTATAAGAATCCTCCATGCTTATATTATACCATCATTCTCTCTTAATAGCCTTCTGGCTATCCACATGCTTCATAGTAGAAATTATCTGCCAAAATCACTTAATGCTGAAGATACCATGGGACTGCAGGAAAAAGTCCACACTGTAGTTTGTCTTCATTTCTTCTTCGATTTCTTTATTTTTCCATCTATCACAATAGTTGATTCCTTAATGGTGCCCTTGAGAACCCCTACCAAGAAAGCAGAAAGTCCACAGACTGTCTCTCAGTCAGATGTTTCGAGCACTCTCTGAGGATCTTGTAAATCTTCTCTAATACAGAATGGATCATTCAGGTCTCAAAATGTTTAGTATAATCTTTCCTCCAGTCAGCCTAAGGGACCACAATCCTCAGGGCTGCAGCCTTTCCCCTAATTTTCTGAGGCTTTGAAAATGTCAAAACTAATCTTAGATTCACATAGGGGTTTTTTTAAATAAGTTGCTTGACCTTTGTGTTTCACAGATATTCTGACTGATGCAAGCCAATTACAAGGAAAGCTTGTCACCATTTTTTTTTTCCTTGGGATACTCATTGCCCTTCCTTCTACAAGAAGCAGGTTTTATGACTTCTGAAAACCTACAGTCGGACCTCAAACCACTTAGCAGCTACAAGTTCTCTCCTGCTGCATGTGGGCAGAGGAATTTTCTTCTCTCATAGCCTACAAGAATTGCCACAGTACTACATCAGTAATAATACCCAAAGCATGTGAAAAGCTTTTTATTAACTAAAAGCTTTTTGTTAGTTTTGTTTTAAAACTCTGTTTTATTAACAGAGTTTTACAAAGGCGAGGAAATATTACTGCCATTTTAAGGGCAAAACTCAAGCACTGGGCAATGCTATGTGCTCAAGGTCACCCAGTAGGGGAAAGTCAGACCTGCAAATGCAGACTTGGTTTTATAAGGCCACACATAGGATTCTAAGCTTATTAATATGAGTCAGTGTTGTTCAGCAGACATTTCCATTTTCTTTCCATTTTCCATTTTAATATGGGCTCTGCCACCTAGTCCCTCTAATAGCCTTGCTTAAGCCACCAAGAGGAATCACTCTTTATAGGCTAATGTCAAGGGTTTTTCTTCCTCACATGCAATTTAGGTTTTCATAATTTGCTTCCTGACTCTTATACTTGCACAAGGATAGACATATTTAATAATTGATTTTTTTAATTGTGTAACTTGCACTGTTAAGTCCTGATTGAAGCAATCTGTAGATTTGTGCCAAAAACAAAGAATTTAGGATGCAAACCCAAGCATTCCACCTTTCCAGATCTAAATACATATATATGGAACTATCCTTCAGAAATATGACCAACAAGGATGCCTGATGATACACTGTAGTTGCCCATAAGTCTCCAAAATGCTCTATTATTCTAAACTGCCATTTAAGTATCCTAAAACAGGAACAAACACTCACAGACCACAATATCAATAACACAATTCAGCTAAATTTGCCAGGAGGTTGGAGGAATTGTCTCATTGACCCAAGACCCAAATCTGGTCCTCTATTTGCTTATTCTGGCTGAAAACCAGTCAGTTACATCTACAAAGAACACAAATAAGATTTTCCAGCATTTCACAATATTAAGGCCTGATCAGGGTCTTTCAACAGTTTTCAGTGTCATTTCAAGTGTCACACCACTGTGTTCTGGCAGTGGATACCTGTGCACAGGGAGAATATGTGATTTGGCAGAGCATGTCCCTAGATTTCAGTGCAAACAGATTTTGATCTGAAATACTGTCACACCACCTATCCTCAGGAAGCATGTCTGTAACATGTTATGGATTCCAGGAAGGGAAACGTAATTTTTTTCTTTTTCAGATGGCTTGCTACAATAGACAGAAGGCAGAAAGGTAAGGAAGACAACCTGCAATTTTACCCTGCATTCACTCTGAAAACATTATCTGAAGGTGATGGGACGATGTAAAGATTCAAAGACAACAACTTTTCTACTCAAAGGTATAAGAACAGTGCTAAGATTTCTTGAAATTTTCATCAACATTTCTCAGTATTGTCCCTCTTCTATTGTTATTATTGATCATGAAGGCTAAAATAGCATATCTGTCACGGCCATTCCTACAGTACTTTGAGATAGGCGAGGTTTGGATCTTTCCTTACATTTCTTGGTTATAAATGATGGAACAGATGGGCAAGTTGTATGATTCTTTGCAGCTGTTTTGTCTTAATGAACACACCTTGGGACACATTCTTTTCAATGTGTATATCTCTTTCATTTCCTATTCTTAACATTTGCAGTGGAGCTACTTGAAAAGTAGAAGATAACCTAAAATTTCAAATCTGATTTACTCCTTTTATAAGAAGGTTGTTAGTACAAATACTGAAATAAACACTTATGTGAGAAACACAGACTGTGAAAAGGGAAATATCTTTAGCAGGAGTACATTTTACAAGTCTTCCTAATTTTATTACATTCCAGAAAGAATTACTAAGCAATTATTCTGCAAAGGTGTTACACCTATTGTGAGTGCCATAGAGAACTGTGAAGTCTCCTCATACAGTATAGCACCATTACAGAAACACCTGTGTTAAAAATAACTTCAGGCTTTTCTACTCCAAAGTATTCCTTAAGCTTGAAAATGTTTCCTTTCTTACCCGATGTTTAATACTTGCATTGTGTTCCAGACCACAACTGTGACAGTAAAAGCATCATTTTTTTTCTCCCATTTTTCTGACAAAGGCTAGTACTTCTCTTCAGTGACAAATAATTCCACCTACAGTTGTAACAAACACAGACAGAAGTGTGTGCAACATCATTCATTTGGTGTTTGCTTCCTTGCCCTCATGTAAGTTGTGACTGCCACAATGGCATCATGTTGGCCTGGAGAAAGGCCCTCATCCAGCAAGAGACATGGCATCCACTTCCAACCCAGGGTCCTGCAACACAGCTGGGGTGGAACAGAAAGCCCAGCCTAAATCCTGGTGTGCATGTGAATTGCTTTTAAAGAGAGGAGTGAAGTGTTTCCCAAGAGTGGGAGAACACTGAAGTGAACAAACTTAAAAAATCTGACCAGGAAACTGGTTCTTGGTAACCAGAATAGAATCACTCTATCTACTACAGCTCCCACAGGAGTACAAAAGAACAAGATTATCTTTGCAGCAATGGCCTTCAAGAGCAATTCCTCTTTTGGGAAAGAATTGTCAACCAGAAAAACCCACACATCTGTGTTTTATACAACATTCTTCACCCAATTCAGTATGGCAGGCACTTGAGAGGTAAGAAAAGTGCAGAATGTTGAAGAAGGGTGGAGTCCTTCCACCTCTTCACAGCTGTAAAATTCAATGAGTTAGGATCAAATAAGGCAGCAGGGTGAGGCAGCTTGAGAAGTACAAAGCTTTTTACTTTTCACCCTTGTTCTGGTGATTGTTAACACTGAGTAGAGCCCCCTCTTTGTGTTTAATACAACATTTCTTGTAGAATCAATAACATCTCAGAAAAACTACCAAAAGTCTTCTTCCCAGGAACAGCACATTCTCAATTCTCGTTCACTCCTTTATCCGCCAGCTGTTTTAACTGATTAGTCAAAGGCACACTCCTTGTTGACATAAAATGTGTGGCAAAAACAAGTGTATAAATGAATAATTATTTCCAACACTTGCAATGAGATTAAGCACTTATTGGATTAGGAAAGTAACAGGATTTAATGGGGTCATTTATGCTGCAAGTCTAGTATAAAAATGTACAGTGCATGCATACATATCAGATTACTATCTCTATAGTCCATCTAGCTATAACCATTTAAATATTTCATCTATACAGCACTAATACATTTCTGGTCTCTTCCTTTTTAGTACACTACAGGTGAGTGTCCTTGGGCATCTCTGTAGTGAACACGTGACATAGCTGTTATTGCCATTAGTGAACAAGCATTTTTCAGCATGAGCTAATTTCAGCAACTTAAAATTTCCCAGATCTGAGGAGCTTTTAAGTCTCAGACATATACACAAAATGCCTCTCTCATTGCCTCTCCTCCCTCTGTATGTTGCTAGAGTCATCTCAAGCACAGCCAGCCTTCATAACTGTTCCTACAGCTTCCTGAGAAAAAGAAAGGAACAGGAAAGGATTATTTGGCAAACCCACATACGAACCACAGTAGTGGTTGTGTTTGGTGGTGGCAGCAGAGTTGTAGGGGTGACCTCTGTGAGAAAAGGCTGCGGGCTGTCCCATGCTGGACACAGCCAGTTCCAGCGAGCTCCCCAGCAGACACACCACAGGACACAGCTAAGCCCATCAGGGAATTTGGGCTGTCTCCAAAAACATATTTAGGAATGGGTAGAAAACATTGGACAGCCAGAGGAGGGAGGGGGGGGTGGAAGAGTGGGAAACAATAGAAGAAGCACCAGTGTCAGAGGTGGAAGTTCTTCAGCAGCCTGAGGAGAGGACCATAGCAGAGAGACTAGGTATTCTTGAAGGAACAGCAACCTATTAAGAGCCCACACTGGAACAGGTTTCTTTCTGAAGAATTGTAGTCCATGGAGAGGACCCACACTGGAGCAGGGGAAAAGTGTGAGGAGGAAGGAGCAGCAGAGAGAAATAGTTATGTATTAACTGTTACCTGCATTCCCCATCCTCCCCACAATGCTCAGTGGGGCCGTGAGAGGAGTCAGGACTAAAGGGGGAAAGTTAAGCCTGGGAAAGGGGGAAGCAAAGGAGTTGTTTTAGTATCTGTGTTCTTGTTTCCCACTACTCAAATCTATTTGAACTGGCAATAAATTAAATTCATTTCCCAAAGATGAGCCTGTTTTGCCAACAACAGTAATTGACAATTGATCTCTCTGTCCTTACCTCAACCTGCAAGCTTTCTCATTCTTGTTTTTTTCTTATTTTCTCCCCCTGTCCAGCTGAGGAGGTGGAGTACAGCTCGGTGGGCATTTGGCTGCTAGCCAGGATTAACCCATCACACCACTTGCAACTTCTAGATTGACTTTTTTCAGACACTATGATGTATAGCTGGCTTTGTGGTGTAGTGTGTGTCTGGATTTTTGGTTAATTTAAAAAAGAATCATCCTAAGCATCTGTGTCTTACTTGTAAGATCAGTATGGACATGCCAAAAAATAAGTTTCTTTTTTAGTCTAGACTGCAGAACAATAAACTCCCCAATGTTACCTTGATCTAGAGTTGATCAGGAAAGTCAAAAGTTACTTGGTGTGGGAAATTGTAGGAGTATCAGAATAAACAGGTATGTCCACAAAAAAAGACTGAGTCCTAAAGAAAAAGAGTAGAATCAATCAAGAGAGGAAACAGCAGTAGGTATTTCTCTACTTTGAATGACTCTGCCTTTTGACTTGTCTAAACTCAAAGACTGGCTTACATGCCATCTGCACTCTGCCTTCTGTATGTTTAATCCGTTATGTGTTCTTTAAAAACATGTACCTTGCAGCTTAAGATCTGGGAAAATAAGGACTAATACTGCCTGTAGGACCCTACTTATAATTGACAGAAAACCAGCCTTTTTTCCTAGGAATAAAGCTAAATCAAAGAGTCAGTAACTAAAGTTTTGTGGTTGTTGATGCTTCCATTCACAGAAAAATCAGAAAAAGTGAAAAACACTGAGCAAATACAAGCTTTTTTAAACAACATTTTAACTACATGAAATATTTAACTTAATCTGAAGTGGACATTTAATTGCAATTTTGAGCTTATTTACTTTTAAAAACACATTTCAAGGAAAACTGAACATGCATAGTATATTCAAACCAGAAAATGATACCATTTATTTTAAAGTATTGCAATGAAAAATCAAAATATGTTTTCCAATTTATTTTAAGGAGTTTAAGGGAAGTTACTTTTTGTTTGGTTGGTTTGGACAAGTAACTTGATAAAATGAAATACAAATACTGCGTCAGATGAAAAGTACTGACAAACTTTACCTGGAGCCAGACACAGTCCACCTGGAGTGTTAAAGCTCTGGACTTGCCACAAGGGAGAAGTCTGGGTAAAGCTGAGGGATGGATCAGTGGTTCCTATTGATCCCAGTAAAGTTGCTTAGGTCTTTGATTACCAGACAAAGCTATAAAACATATAACAAAACCAAATGAACAAAGGCGTATTCCCTCTGATGCCCTTTACTTAGTTTTCCCAAGTCCAAACAGATTCCATTGCTGCTGGATTTTCTTAAGAATGGGATTTTTACCTTTTTTGTAATGATGGTATCTTGATATTCTTTCGTAAAGAATGGTATCTTGGGCTTTCTGTACTTGCACAGGCACTCTGAAACAGATATAGATGTGCACATCTTCTCACCATGCGTGTCCCTAAAAATCTCACCACATCCACATGGTTACTGACTGAACAAACTGACTGAATTTCCCCTGTCTCAGGATCAAATCAAAAGGAGAATAACTTATCTGATACTCTTTTCCATGTCACCATACTGGACAGTATCCGGGTCTCACCATCATAATTAGTTTTTGAGGGTAAAATCACTATTATCTAAAAGGAGGCACTGTGTTCTCAGTGGTGTGAAAACAATGGTTCAAATACTCTAGGTCTGTAACTTAGTCCAAATACATTCTTTAAATTGTGTTGTCAAATCTTTTCACCCTTTCCTTTTTAAAGTAAAAAAATATAAAATGTTATTGGTAGTGTGAATTGTTGGAATCGAAATTGGACAGAAATTGGAAGATCCATAACTGTGATTTCTGCAACTGACCTACAACAAGATATGGCATAACCCCCCCATATATCCCAAGTTCCATAAATATTGTTGCATGCTGTTTGAGTGCAAAACATTTAGATAACAATGAAGAAAAACAACTTAAGGGGTTTTTGTTCCCTTTTAACTCGGTTCACACGTACATTTGCTGTGCAAAGCTAGGTGACACTTTCATGAAAACTTGAGGTAAATTCACTATGTTATTTTACTTACATACCAAACACACAGATGTTCACATACACTCACTCTTATCTACATCAGTGACCAAAGCTGAAAATAAAAACTGCCTCTATCACAGTTGAAAATCTAGGGCTTGAGAACACCTTCCTAGCTTGCATCTGTTTTATATATGAGGATTCATATCTGAGCTCAGCACAGAAATTCTACTTTTCTACCTTCTTTTTGTTCCAATAAATACAAGAAAACAAACAAACCATGCATGACTGAAAATAATTTGACCTAACACTTTATCTTTACCTTTTTCCTATTTGAAGACCACTCATCATATTTTCCTAGTTCTTTTTCCACTATTTTCTTAACTGAGCTACTCACATCTGCCCTCTCCCAAATGTTCCCTCTGTTTTAATTCTGATCATCCATGCAGAGACATAGAAGTGATCACATTCGTTATCAGAGGAGTTTGTAGACATCACCATCACCCACACAACATCTCCCTTTTCCACATCTCCTCTGAAACTACAGATGAGCCTAGACTCAGGCTTCCTTTGAACACTTCGCTCTTTGCACAACTCATCTTTGTTTTCAAAAATGCTCTCTTCCCTCTGGGGTTAGATTTAGAGTAATCCATGTATATATGTTGACCAAAATTCACAAGTATTATTCAAGTAACCAAGTTTCCAACAGCTAATCTCAAGAATGTTGATTTACATGAGACCAGCCTCTTTGCTGAGAACACATCACACCGTTACTTCATTTCCTCTGCTGGCATCCTGTTGAAGACAAGGTAATACTCACGATTTTAGCCTGCACTTTCAAATCCACATATATAACTAGTCTGAATTATGCTTAGGATTTGTCCCTTGCAATCATGACTCATTGCATCAGCTACTCTCCAGATGTGTTTCTCACAGTGTAGAAATGTGTTAGAGCAGGAGACAGGACTTGGGTCAGCAGCTGGTGTGCATAATTGGAAAGGAATTCACTTCTGGTATGCACAGGAGGACCACAGAGTCATCACCTCAAACACAACATAAATGCCCCCACATATCCCACAACATATGTCCCACAGTGTATCCCACTTCACAACAAAACAGCCTGAAACCAAAGCGAGCCAGATGGATGGACAAAGAGATGTCTTTGCAAGCGTGACAGACTAAAAATGTTAGTTGCTTTCTTCACAAAAGTTAAAGCTTTAAAAAACACACCCAAACCTTATGTTTGAACTGCTTAAAACACCAGCCCAATGTGTTCATCCTGTGTATACCTTGTCAGGCAGATAGTGTCCACACTGCTCATACACAGGCACACATCTGTAGGCCAACCACAGGTCAAACACAACAGTGTCACATTGAAGGAATCCCCATCCCACCTCGCTCACTGGAAGGGCTTATTTATACACTGAATACTTTTGTGACTGAGAGCAGATGGGATCTGGACATGGATTTGTACAGTTTGCAGTTTGCTTAAAACCCCTTATGGAGGTTTTAACTTCAGTCTTAATTCCTGGGTGCATATTCATTTTCCACGAGCTTGAACATAAGAGAAAAAAAATTATGAGTCAGTCAGTAAGAGTATATAGTTCTTTGTCACTAGGAGTTCAGATTTCACACACTTGACTTTTGTATGACTTGGACAAATTTACATTAAGTGACAAGTGATGTCACACTGCTGAAGGACATAAATGTCAATATGTAATGTATAGTTTATATAGTTTCAGAACTCAAAAAAGAACTGTCGTAGGGAAACCTGAATGATTATTTTTTCAATACCTAGGAGAACTTTCAGTCCCTATCTATCCCCACAGGTGCTGCATATGCTCTGCACTTTTCAGTTGTTCCGAAAACAGCTAAAAAGTCCTAAGGATAGGGCACAACCTGAGTGGTCCTCTCCGCAAGATATGGAAGAATTTACTCAAAATGTTTGTGAACAATCTATCTTGAATATTTTTCTGTCTTCAAGAAATGTACAAAGCACCCCATAAGGATGTATAAATGCCTCACTTCTCATCAGCTGTAGGATGTGGTAGCATCCTTCACACACTTGGAGGCTGGAAGATGTTTGTGTTATCAGCTAAGCCCACCAATACCAAACTGGCATGGGGCCAGAGTTGGAGAAACCATCATCAAAAATGAAGTTTGTTGCTTGTGCTGGGTTCTTCTACCTTTATGGTATCATACCACTATGAGCTGATATCCTTCAGCTCCTTCAAGTCTTTTTCACAGCAATCCCCAGTTCCAGCCTCTCAGAGAGTTACTTCTGTGGCCTGCAGGAGACGAAAACAGTCTGTTCATCATGAGTCCCTCCACCTCCACGTGAAGGGATGAAACTAAAGAAACTGTCTGCTGTCAACATGGTGCATGTAGTTTGCTTTTTAGACAACACTTTAAATTATGACTGAGGGCTCCCCTTCACACAAGTGGCTCAAGCTTTAGCCTTGCACACTCACAGGTGCCCAGGAACCTATTGCCCTTTGAGATCAGCTCAGACAAACTGCACAAACATAAAACATAAGACTGGTTTCAGCCCTGAACCACATTACAGTTTTCACATTACAATTATTTTATCAAAGTCAATCTAAAAAAAAACCCACTTTTATTTTAAAGTACATCCATGACCTTTCTCAATGTTGCATCCAAAGAAAAGATGTGTTACAGAGCAAGATTTGAAGAGCATTTTTTGACTTCTGGGTTAAATTAGCACTTTTAATACAACGAAAGTAATGATATAAAAGTGGAAACGTGTGCAGGGAAGGTAAGACTGTTAAGAGAAAGTTAAAAAAAAATCCCCTAAATATTACCAGTATGCAAAAGAGTATGAAACTATAATAAAACTACAGCTACTTAAGGGAATAGGATATAGCGTAAAGAAGAAAACGGATACATGTGCATATTGATAAGATGTTTAAGCTCTTGGAAAACCAGTTAAATGAACAGAGTGGCTAAAACAGCATAAAACAAAATGTTACCCCTTCAAATGCACAGGTCCTGATAATGGAGTTTCCTATCCAGTCCATAGTTTCTTGCCATACTCTGTACCTCAGGGTTGCTTGAGCAAAGTGAACTGATACAGTGGGAATAGGAATGCTTCATCTTAAAGGCAGCTGTATTTTTAAATATATTTTTTAGCACTTCGTGATGTATTTGCCTGTGTCAGGAGACTTAAATATTTAAACAGGGTGACAAAGTTCATTTCAACCTCAATGACAGTCAAACCCCCTGACATCCCCCTTTTGTAATGTGAGCAGAATTTTTTTCATAGAAATAGCGCACCTCAAAGGAGTGGGGAAAGGAGAAAAAAAAAATCAAAAAACTTCTATTCCAACTTTTAAAGCCCTGAAAGTCTTTGCAACGTCTCTCTCACCTTTACCTACTGAGTCACCCCACTCATCTCCTACCGGTAGGTATTTATTTTCCAAATAAGCTGCAGGCGCCCACATCGTGGGAACCAGCTGCCCGCTCCGCCGCTCGCACGGGGCAGGCGGGGGCAGGGCGGCGGCCGCCGGCGTCGCCCCGGCCCCGACTCCTCCCCGGGCGCTCTGGGCTCCTCGGTCCCAAGCACAGCTCTCAGCTCTGCCGCAGGGGTGTGCCTGTCCTCCGGCAGACCCGGCGATGAGCAAGCGCCTGTAAAATGCGACAGAACGAGAAAGGCGGATTTTGTGCCGGCCCCGGGGGCTCTGCGGGCGCCGGGTCACCGGCGCGGAGCCACCTCGTGGCGCGCCCCGGGAACGGCGGCAGCGCCCTCCGTGCCCGCGCTCCGCCTTCCCGCAGGGACGGGCCGAGGCAGCGGCGCTGTCCGCTCCGCCTTGCCGCCCCGCGCCCACCCGTGCCCCGCCCGGGGCTGCCCGCACGCCCTGCCGGTGAGCGCAGAACCGCAGAGCAGCCTGATCCCGAAGAACCCACGAGCTCGAGCGAGTCTATCCCTCAGCTCCGCACAGGACATCCCCAAAAAGCACAGCATGTGCCTGAGAGCGTTGCCCGAACGCTTCCGTGGTTCTGGTTCACCGTGGCTCTGGCAAGAGCGGTGCCGGTGCAAGCCCACATTGGCTGTTGTAGCTGGAACACGGAGGGGCAGGTAGAGCACGGGGGCAGAAATATCTTCTGCTGGGGTGGAAGAAGGTAATGGCTGTCCTCAGGTGAAGTACTTGGCTCGTGTTAGGGAACAGTCTCAGCCGGGTAGAGACGACAGGCAGAAGAGACCTCTCACAAGTGCCATCCTTGGACTATCCCTTTCTGCCACTGTAGAGGGAAGGAAGTAAAAGATCAGCTTGGGAAAGACCATTCTGGGGAAAAAAAAAATATTCTGTGAAATATATCTTATAATGAATGGTACAAAGGTATGAAAAAAATCGTGTCTTTTACGTGGAGAGTTAGTAGTGACTACACTGACAAATCACAGAATCATAGAATCATCAGGGTTGGAAGAGACATTTAAAGTCATCCAGTCCAACTATCAGTTCAGCACTAACACTGTAACCCCTAAACCACTAAACCAGGGCTAACCCCTAAACCACACCCAGCGCCAGATCCAGACGCCTTTTAATCCCTCCAGGAATGGTGACTGCACAACCTCCCCGGGCAACCTATTGCAGTGCCTGGCCACCTTAACAGTGAAAAATTTTACATAATATCTAATCTGAGTCTCCCTTGTCTCAGCTGAAGGCCATTTCCTCTGGTCCTCTCACTGCAGTCACAGTAGAAGACACCGACCCCCAGTTTACTACATTCTCCTTTCAGGGAGTTGTAGAGAGGGATGGGGTTCCTCCTGAGCCTCCTCCTGGGTAAACAACCGCAGCTCCCTCATCTCTTCCTCGTAAGACATTTTTTAGACCTTTCATGAGCCTTGTTGCCCTTCTCTGGACACACCTCAGTGTCCTTTATAAAATGAGGGGCCCAAACTGAGTGCAGTACAAACAACACCTTAAGAATGGCTCAGTCAAAAAGGATTTAATCTGCTGAAAGGAGCTGACTGGGCTGGGTGGTTCTTTTTGTGAGTGTGTGGTTCATATTTTTATTTTTCTAACTAGTGGGCATGTGGAGTGGCTGTGAGGAATGGGGTAGGAAGAGCAGCACCTGGAGCTCCTTCCGCTCTTGCTGTGTGTCTCCTCTCAGTGGGGCCAGCACATAAACACTGAGCAGCCTGCGGGAAGGAAACAGAAACCAACACACTCCCAAGCACACCAGGGTTCTTGCTTGCTGTTTTTTACTTAGTGAATCAAAAAAGCATAAGGAAATAGGAAATGGGGAAATCATGCCTCATGCTCTTCCAGAGCCTTGCAGGTTAGTACCCTGTCAGACCTGTTTTTCAAGCACAGGGGTGTAGAAATGGCTTCCTACACACACACAGGGCTAACACAGGAGTTCCCCAGACCCCTTATCTTCAAACAGGAACAAGACTGAAGAAGCTGATTGCCCAAACTGTTTTGACATTTATGTCCACCCTGGTCGTTTCTTCATCCTTAGATCTGTCCTTTCATAATCAGATAAAATGGACATGGTCTTCCACACAAAGGACAAAGTTTTATGTCTGAAAGCCATGCCTGCTGTACAGCCATGCCACCTGGCCGTGAGACACAGGGAGGAGCAGATCTCCTACCAGGAACTTCAGCTTCCTATGCAGTCAGGGGGAAGGCAAAGAAATTAAGTTTCTCCTTCCTCCTCCATTTCCAACTTGCCCTGTGCAATAGCCAGTGTGGCTAAACAAGAACAACAGGATCTTGTTATTCCAACATATGACTAGAAACAAAATGGGCCTGACATGTTCCTACCTCTGTATCAATCTCTGCCTCTCCATCATGCTTGTACAAGTTTTTGTGGAGCTGCTGAGTAAAGCAGTAGCTGAAGTAGCCCAGCCTGAAAAATGCTTTGAAAATGAAAATAGTGTGATTGTCTGATTGTCCTCAAAAGATTTGTATTGCCTCATGGAGCTGTCAGAGTAAGCAGAAAGGCAGCATTCTTCAGCCAGCTTTTCCAAGATGATATCTCTGCTGGTTTCCACCATTGCTAAACCATCAGAGTCACAGAAAAATGTTCCTATAATTTCTGTGTGTGATATAAAGACATGGACTTGAAGTCCCTGCTTGGTTACTCTCAGGGAGTCCAGCAAAGCCCTGTGGAGCCTTAGCCTGCCACCTGCAAAATCAGCTTCCCTGCCTGAGACAGCAAGCAAGCAAAAGACTGTGGCATACTCTGATGTTGTTAAAATGGAACCCATAAAAGCACTGGAGCTAGAAAGTCCTCTGCCCCCCTCAGACAAGGGGTTCTGGGGCAGATTTCTGGCTCTGTGGGGCAGAGACCACCCATGCTGGCACAGCAAGCTGGCACAGGGCAGCTACGTCAGCGTGGCACTGTGCCCAGCTTGTCAGCTCTGAAGGGAGAGTTTCCTCACTGCCCTGGGTCATGTCTTTCTCACAAAGATTTTACAGGAATGTCATAACTATACATCCTCCCATATGCACGGTTAAGAATTAGAGCTTTCCTAATCCTGCATAATTATTAACATGAGAGCAATTAGACAGAAAGATCAAATACCTTTTCATTAAAAGACCAATGAAGAACATAAAGAGCCACCAATTGGCATAAGAAATCTTGATTCCAGAATACTAAAACCCATAACCTGTGGAGTGTTTACTTTATATTAGATGATTTATATGCTATGGGACATATCATTCAAATTCCACCTGTCCTGTGCTATGTGAGAACAGTATAATTCATCATGCAGATCTCCAGGTAAAGCAGAAGTGACATCTTGTGTGCCTGTGTAGCCTAATCCCACATTTTTATGGTCAGACTTTAGAATATTATTTTAAGTTCAGCTAAAACATTAGTTAGAGATTCTGATTTATAGAGGTTTTTTTTTTCATCATTGAACTGATAAAGTAAGCTATAATGAGAACTTTCTGGATGATAGATGTCATTCTTCTGAGTGGTGCTATTAGCACTTGTCCAGTTTCAGGAATATTTATTAAAGAAAAAAAAAAGATACACATATGGCTTGGTATAATTATGTAGCCCTTCAGAGTAAAAGAACTGTTCAAGAGAACACATATTCCTAAAGCTATGTTTATCTCCTTATAATTTCTATTACTTTTTCCAAGTCTGTCAGCTTTACATATAATTTTACATTTTGTGAAATGAAGTTGATAACATTTATTTCACAGAAATAAAGGCCAACATTCGTAAACTACAATAACAAGCCAACACATGCCGACATCTGTGAATGGAAAAGGGGGATAGGAAAAAGGCCTTGTTTTGGTAGGCAAACAAATTTCAGTTTGCATTTCACAAGGGATTAACATTAGTCTTGAGCAAACTCAGTGTCTGTGAACACCTTACATTATTCTTGTGGACAACAGGTTTTGAAGAGATAGCTTGACTTTGCAGATATTTCTTTGATGTAA
>VYXD01015352.1:872810-894750 GCA_013397195.1 Hylia prasina
TTCCCCACATAGGAATTTGAACTGTAATATAACTTAGCAGGTTATGGTAAAAAGACTTCACACAGCTACCTAATCTGCCAGATATTTCTTTGGACCATGAATAGAAGGTATTACTATTATTCCTCCACTAGTATTTACTGTTACTAGTATTTCGTTTCTTCTGTCCATATTATTGAATTCATTCTTCACACGGTGTTGATATTTCTTTTCCCATGCTGCTTTCTTCTCTTCACTTGCCTTATTTTATCATTAGGTCTTATTCTATGTCATCATCTTCTGGAAAGAACAAGAAGCTAATAATATTTCTTGATTAGAAGTGGTCTTTGAATGGGCTTGTAATGAGGTAAAATGAATTCACCCATCTCTAGTTGTTTTGTATACAATATTCTCCTAATAGTGATAAATACTTTGACAGAATCCTCTTAATTAAAACATTCAACAAACTGAGAGCCCGTAGTAGCTGGCTTTGTAGGTTTACATAGTACTGTACCTTAAGCTGTAGTTGGGCTGAACTCAAGGATAAATTCGTGTGATCTATGATTTCTTTAGGCCAAAGGTATTTTATACTGTCTTAGCTTTTTTTTTAATTTCAGTGTACTTAAACACTTTCAGAGTTACTTAATTACCCAGAATAATTTTGATTCACAATCACTGGTTAATGTATGAGTTATATTCTTGTCCCCTTACATGAATTCTTTGCTCTTAGTCTATTTTACTGTAAAAAGCTTTGACAATGTTGGGGTGTGCTTCATGAGGTGCTGCTGTTTCACTAATGAACTCCTTGTGAATAGTGCAAATATCAAAGAACTTTTTCTCTGTTGTAGGAATCAATTACAGTTTATTTCCCTTGCAAGCAACTGTGGGGTTTGCAGCTTTTTTTTGTAAGATGGGGGTTTTTTAAGAGAAGAAATGCAAAAAACTACTGACAGAAAGTTACTTTCCTATTGAAAGTTACTACAGCTTGTCTGTGGGCAGAGAGATTTTCATTTAATTAAAAAAAGTACAGAAGAAAAGGAAATGTTATAAATAAACAAACCAAACTACTATTTCACTGTAATATCCATGGCCCTTAGCCAGAGGTGATCTAAAATCAAGCCAGGAACACAGAACTGCCAAATTGTATACCAGCCACTGTTAGTAAAAGCAAAAACAAGATTAGCACATTGAGAAAGGTATTTTTGGTGTCAGTCTTTCTCTAAACTTTTCTATACCTGTGACAGTTGCTCCAGAGAGGTGTGATGGACTGAGAGGAACAGGAGGGTGCTTGACGTAAGTGGTGCATTTGTTTGAAGTTGTAGGGCAGCACCTCGGCTGGGTTCAAGTGAGTTCGTTGATGGTACTTCTTGGAATTACTTATTCTTGGTGGTGTACTTTGATTAACTCTTTGAAAAAAATGGTGTTCAGATGTTATGAGGCAGGAACTGACAGTCATTCTGCAATAGCGTGGGAGTTTATAGTTTACTCAGCAAAAGCTTGCATGCTGGTATATTTTAGAAATGTTGATCACCTCACTACTTGAGAACTCATTCTTTTTGGAGTCTCTTAGTTCTCCAGAACAGAAATTAATTGCATAGTTTCAGAGTTTGATTTTCACTTTGATTTTGCCGTATTCACAGAACCACCATTTGAGCAAAGTCTCCACTGTGTAGCTGAGAAGAGTTATGAACTCACATGAACCATCTGTCCCTGACCCAGCAAACTCACCTTGTTTACTGAGCAATGATAAATTCAAAGGATAGGGTCTTTCTCTTGATGAACTGACACAACTGGTCCAAAGTTTTCTGATGCCAAGGGAAGACCCTCACAGACCTCAGAAGTCTAGGGATTGAGCTGTAGTTTCAGATATCCAAGAATGAAAAAGGGCAATGAAAAACAGGAATGTCATTAGTACTGCAACCTTAATATGGCGTATTTTATAGAAGCATGGTGTAAAATCATTATAAACCACATTTTTACACATATATGTTCAGGATCAAATTTCAGTTATAGTTGCTGAAGAACTGTAATCACTGGAAAAGACACACAGCATCATTTTAGTCTGCAAGGAATAAAAAAATGCTTGCAACAGCATGCATCAGAGAAGAGCTTGTCCATTTTATGAGGAAGAGAAGTGATGCACTGTTGGTAACAGCTCAGTCACAGCCTGGTCTTACCACGACCAGACTGCATCTGTATCCTCATGTCTACCTCTCTCCTATGTTACTTGGGCTGGACCTGTGTTTGGTGGTGTTAAACTCACATTCCTAAAAGCCTGCTCTGGGAAACTAAGGTTCCTAACATGTCTTTTCTGCTGTCTTTTGGGTATGTAGGAAGTGAATAATATTCTCCATGATATGCCCCCTGCCCACATCCCTGTGTTGTCACTTGGTAGTCAGTGCAGATCATTTAGCACAATGTATTTCACCTGCCAGGAGAACATGGATCCAGTTGACCCACTTATTTCACCCTGTGCTGGAAATATCAGACAGTGTATCTATATATCATATAGATATAGATGATATATAGATATAGATATAGATATAGATATAGATATAGATATAGATATAGATAGATGTAGATATATCTCATACGTGTTTGCCATAACAATAGGAATCAGGACAGATCTAGCTGGTTTTGCTGCTATCAGGGTAATGCTGCTAGCTTATAAAAGGTGTTATGGGAAAACTGAATAATTTTTGAGGTGAATCACAACCACTAGGTTTGGTAAATTATCAGGTCATGTAGACCAACATTTCTCAGCATTGCAGTGGACAATAATGCCATTGCAACATTTAATTACCAACATTTACATTAGGAAGGAGTCAAACAAAGAGGAAATAATAGTAAAGAAATATTCACAACTATTTCATTTTAAATTAAAAGTGTGGTCATTGTACAGCACAAGGAAATCCTTCTTTTTTTCAAAAAACAAAATGTTTGTTAGATTCTCCATTGATTTAAAGAGGCTGAAAAACTGTAGGCTCAGAAATACTTGGAGCAAATGAAAAACCCATGAACTTTCTGTATTTGTGTGGAACTACTTAGTAATTGAAAGTAATTGATAGTCTTCCTTTTAAAAGTAATGAACTATGTCCATATTTACATGTTATTTTCACTGAGAAACACAAAGGCAGCATAATTTTCATGTGATTCCCTAGTTGCTGCAAGAAATTTCAAGTGTCATCAGCACTTAATTAAATTAAAGTTTTTCCAAGTTTTCAAGCTTCATTTAAAGCTATCCTACAGGTTCTTTAAATGCCAACATGTTTGTAGTTTCTTCCACAGGACATAAATTTGGTGCTGTTTCTTTCTGAAAAGTTCTTTTTCTCATGTACTTCCCATAAACAGTTGCAGTACGAGTACTTTATGTATACAAAGTCACATATACAATTAAAAAAAAAAAAAAAAGGCAGTGTAACAGCCCTCTCTTAGTGTCCACTATGTGCAAAAAAGTATGAGCCAGAAGCAGACATTTTCATCTGTGTCAGAGGTCGGCTTCTGTGATGCTCATCAATGTTGCTGTATATGTCATTGGTTGTGCCACTCTCAGGGGTTTTACTGTAAAATTTCTCCTCCAAATGTTTGCGGAGGGAAAATAGTGATTATCTTTCAGATTAGTGAGTACTTTCAGAGATGGAAACTCTGAGGCCATATCAAAATTAGTCTTGATGACCAATACCTGACAACTCAGATTTCTGAGAACCACATTGCAAAACAACACAAAACTGAAGGCTTTTCTTTCTTCCTTGCTCTTATGGGTAAAAGTTACATAGAAAATATTAGTTAAAGTGTGATGAGCTGGGTATCTTGTGATTTGTTCCCAGTAGACACAGGAAAACTTTATCTGACCTTGTGGATGTGTGGGGAGGCTTGGGAAGAAACACATAATGCTTGTTAGAGACTGCATACTCACTGCAGAAAGGTTAATGCAAGTAGAGTCCAGGCTCTAACCTGCCCTGCCTAGTTAATTCAGCTGGTCATTTTATGAAAAGTAACCCTTGTTTTGGAGTTAAAGGGTTCAGGAAAAAATTAAGGAGTGATGCAAGTTATCATTAAATTATACAGAGGAGCTGGCAGGGAAGAAATTTTCTATTTCCTTCTTCCCACTCCCCACTTCACAGTTTGCCTCCCCCTGGTCATGCTGACACAACTAGAAGTTGGGCTGTGAAATAAACCAGATCCCTGAAATGATCCAAGTAAAAATAATCCTTCAGAAGTCTACGAATGAAGTATAACTCTAGCAGAGTTCTTGGAGGCCCATTTTAATGTTATTTAAAATAAATAAGACAGAAATGATTAATTGTGTTATCAGTAATACACTATTGTTAAGCATTATAAAGCAGTGCATCATCCTTTTATCAATTCATAGATTTTTTTTTTTTACAGCCAGAAGGGACTAAGCATTATGGAGATGATTTCAAGTTCATGGAGAACAAATGAATTCAATGAATTGAATTTTAAGTGAAAAGAAAAAATTGACACCCTAAAGTTAAAAGTAGATTGTCAGGATATCTAAAAATGCAATACTGAGTATTTTAAAAAGAGAGAGTGAGATCTAACCTTAATAGCAAGAAAACATACAAGACCAAGTGTAAGCTTTTGAAAGATAAATTTATCCCACTTAAATATTACTGCTGCTTGCTAAAGCTGTCTCTGCCTAGTTGAAAAAGATTGATGAAAAAATGCTAAATAATAGAAATGGAAAAGTGTGCATTTCATACAAGTGAAGCAGCAAACAAGAGAATAAGCAGATTGCCTAATAATCAATGTCTGTCTAAATGGTTGGCAGGGATAACTTTTAAAACCAGTGCTCTAAGTCATGCAAAAGAGAAGAGATGGTAGGTAATGGCACAGGTCCTTCAATAATATGGCAGTGGCATTTTGTTTCCTAAATTATTTGTATAATTTGCACTGTATTGTAATTCTATTACTTTCACAAAATACATGTGAAAATTATGCTGTTTATGCTAGAACACTTAAACTGTCTGTGAAAGACAAGGTGATCAGAAAAAAGTGAATAAAAGTGCCCTTAATGAAAGTGTAGTCTCAAAAGGGGGTTTTGGCCCTTTACCTGAATGCTGCACTTTTCTGTTTTCAGTCTGCTTAGTGTCCTGGACTAGAGAGCACAGTTACAAAACACTTATTCAAGGAAATTTAATTTTGATTCCTGCAGCTTAGGAGGCTTCAGCATAATTTTCTCATCTGCTTCTCCATTTCACTCACTTGAACAACTTTCCTCTGCTTGAGGTGAAGCAACCTTTCATCAGCATCGTTCCAACCATCTCTTTCTTTCAGCTTCATCACTACCAGATGGCATGATGTAGTATTAACCTGTTTACATTTTGGAGTCTCTCCTCCCACACGGTAGGTAGCTGGGACTTGTTTGGCTACAAAAAAANAAAAAGTGGTAGGAAAACCTCCATTGTTTTCTAGAGAAATTTTAGGAGTGAAAGATTCTCTGTATTTTACCTAATAGAAAATAAACCCAGATTTACTGAACCCTTCTATATTGCACGAAATTTTATAAGCTTGCCACAGCTTTGAGTAAAGAACTAGCAGAGAAACGCTTATCTACAATGCAATGGAGTAATGAGATGTTTCAGATGTTTCAGATTATGACAGTTCAGCCTTTTCTGGAAAAGAAATATAACTTTTGAATGTTAGTGCCATTTCATAATCATTTATTGCTCTCTAATAATATTTTTTTGTTTAGAGTGTCATTTTATTCTTTGCATATTCATTAGGGTCTTGTTCTCAGCCATAACTTCTAAGACCTAATCTAACATGAACAAAACAATATTTAAATCAAAAAAATTTTGAACTCAGATTAGAGCACTCATATCTTTGCAAGCTCTTTGCCTTGGTGCCAGGTAATATATTTCTCCTTCATACATGAATACGCACATGGTTTTACTAAGCTATATGTGGTAGATACCTTTGCAGTATTTCTTTCCCACATCCATATTTATCAAAAATCATTTCAAAATGCTAATATAATCCTAAATGTTGGGAAGAAAACATCAGTTAAAGGGGCAATTTAAAAGGGTCAATTTTCATTTCAGTTTACTGGTGTTTTTCTTCTAAATGTTGAATTTTAACACTTGTTATTTTTATCTAGGTTCCACGATTTTTGTGACCATTGTTTGGAGAAAGACAAGAGAACAGCGAAAGATTGGATGAAAAATATTTACACCACCTTTTCCCTTGTTAGTTACATCCATGTAATTATAGCAAAGCACTGAGTGGGTACCACTTTGCCATGCACCTGAAGCATTTTTTCCTTGACAGTGCACTGATAGTTTAGTAACACAGCCCCTACTGTGACTGACAGTTGGTTTTGGACTAAATCATATAAAACTGAATAGGAGACGGTGGCTATTGGCTAGTTCAGCCAAAGGCTGTTTGGCAGAGTAGATTAACCTCCATGAAGCTCTGCATTATTGCACAGCTCCATGCGATGCTGGTGTCTGCAGCACAGGTTTACCCTTAGCTTGGCTACTAAAAGTAGCCAAAGGCAGCACTGTAGAAAAGCAGAGAATCACTGGAAAGGCTTTCTTTAGCAGCAACAAAGATTACATGTGTGCCAAACACATCAATATGGCAGATGACCTGACAGAACTGGTAGTTAAAACAATTTAGTCTTCTTGGGAATGTTGTTCCTGGGATAAACGCTCAAACCTCAGCTCACTCAAAAGAAAATTATTCTAGAGCATCATTTCTGTAGTTAACACCTTAGGACGGAAAAATGAGTAAATGAATAGTGTTGCTTCAACACTTTTATCTACTTCATTTAGTATTTTCCAAGAGCCAGTTGAATGCCATATGAATCTGTAAATTACAAAATGAAAAGCATTTAAGTCTGCTGATTGGGGATAAAAGCAAATAGAATGTTTCTATTGAAGAAGCCAAATACGAAGGTGATCTGAGAAATTGCATTAATGTAAGCTTTTGCCTAGGATCACAGATGAGTCTAGTCATCTGGGATGGAGATCTAGTGAGAGATGAGAAAGTGAACAGGAGAATAAGAAGAGGTTGAATGAAAACATGGTATAAATCCTGCCATCTGGCCTCTGCCAGCAGAGCCCAATGTTGATGGGAGCACCTGTGTGAATTTTCCAAACCAAGTTTGTGCTCTTCTCAAGGGTGCCAGGACTGCAAGATTAGGGCTCCCAGCTGATCTGCACAGACCCCAGTGAGGGAGGAGATTGTCATATAGTAAAGCATAGGCATGCTGTACTTTAGACACCTAGACCAGTGGAAATTCAAGGCAATTAAAAGTATGAGCCCAGGATTCGATTGCTTTCTTTCAAAGCAAGTTCATGGACTAGGTTAGACTAGCCAAGATATCAGCCCCGGGTTGACAGGTGTAACACAGACACTATAGGAGAGCGGTGCCCTTCTGCTGCAGCAGCTGCAGGCCAGGCAGGTGACAGGAGGGTATCTCCTGCCTTCAGGAAACTGATCCAAGAGCCTAATTTCTCAATTTCTCAAAATAAAAGATGTAGGCACCTGCATCAGTTAATTCAGGGTGCTGAAGTTAGAGAACATGATTACAACTCTCAGAAAGTATTTACATAGACAGGTGGCCTTGTCCATTCACTCTTGGAAGTACACGTGCTCTCCTCACCGTTGGTGACCTTTCACTCCTGCCACCAAGACTAAGATGGGATTGAGTCTACTGTCATGGAATGCTGGAGTCCTTTTCCCTCTGCTGACTCCTGTCCTTCTCCAGGAGGGAACTTTATTGAAGTGAGGCAATGGCAAAACTCTGCCTGCTCCTGAAGCCTGCAGCTTCAGGCTGTCTTAATCCAGGCTGATGTATCTCACCTCTTGTGCTTGGCCTCTGTCTGACGGTGAATTCCACTTAATTTAAATTCACACGGGGTGGAGGTGATATTTGTGCAGAGAGGTGGGGAAAATCCCACCCTTGAAAAAAATGCTATGATGGTGAAAAGGGGGCATGTTTTGTATGTGGCCTTTGGCAGGTTCAAATGTTTGATTAGAATGAAGCAAAATCAGGGCTTGAAGCATGAGTCTTTATCTTCCATGTGAGTGTCCTAATATCCTATACATTACTGGCTTCTCCAGAGTTGCCTTAGAACACTTATTTCATCCTGATACAAAGAGGGAAATTTCTGAATTTTTGGCAGGATAGTAAAAACCACCCAGCTACAGTCTCAAGGCATGCACCCTCTCTTCATGGGAGGTGAGCAATCACACGCCACGCTGTTCCCTCAGGTACTGGCCCAGCTCCACTGGCTGATAAAGAGGGATAATAGGTCTACAGCCCCACCTCCTCCCTTTGCCTTTTTGACATCCTGCTCCCCAAATCTGAGTGACAACAAAGGCTACCGTAGTTCTCAGGCTGCCTAGGACACCCACAAGGGCAGCCTGTCAGGTCCTGCATGGATGCCAAGGCTCAGCTGGGAGCAGATCCTCGACAACACAAACAGCTTTGGAGATTCAAAAGCACTTCTTCCTTCCTTTTCCAGCCACTGGCAGCATCCCCCTGGGCTACCTGAACTACACCAGGGTCCGAAGTTTCCCTCCGACCCTGCCGTTCCGCTCCTGCATCACATGTCCCCTGCTGGCCAAACCTCCCCCGTTGGAGGGGCAGGAAGCGGGGTGGAATTAGACAGGCATTGAGAAGGCTCGCATAAAGCGGAAAGATAATGACTGCTCCAGCCAGCGCTGGCAGCCGCGGCACAAACTTCCCCGCACAGCGCTGCCAATGCAGCTCGCTCCTGACTGCGACACACCTGCTTGCTGAGAGATGTGCTGCCCGTGCCAGGGCTGCCCACCGCTCCCGAACAATGCACACGGCCGAGGGGAGCCAAACCACCCCGTTCGCTCCGCTTTTAAATGCAAGGAGCCAAATCCAGGCCTACAGCTCTCAGTCCTGACGTAGTAACACATCCTTTGCATCCTTACCACCTGTGTGTGTGACACGTACCGAAGTAGGAAGTCGCACTTTTCTGTCGGTCGAATCCTCTGTGTGATTTACAGAACGTCACTGAGCACATTAAAGAGAATTCAGTGCTGAAAAATGATTTTCAGTGCATCTTTTATTAATCTACATGTGCCAAATCATATCTGCAGTGGAAAAAGAAAATTCTAAGAGAAGCCCAAACAAAAATAATAGAACAATTATTGCTTGAAAATTCTGATTGCCTATAAATTATAAGTCTATTCAGCTCTGTGACAATTTATGTTTTCATTTATGAAACCATTCTTGTTATTAACTTTCAATCTTGTTTACTGAGGGAAGTAGGAATACACCAAGCAGGCAAATCATTTTAAACCACGTCTTGAAAACCTAGGGTTATGGCACACGGGACACGTTTATAACCACTGTTTTAGAGCACATGATAAGTTTAAAATGGGGCCCTATTTCAAACAGCAGGGGGTGGTTAGGACAAGGCAACTTACCATGACCGCAGTTTCTAATGTAAAAGTGTCACTGTGCTCAGTATATTCATAATGTGTTTATTCTCATTACAGTTTTCAATTTGTCAGTGTTTTACTGGCATGCAACCACAGAGCACAGACAGCTATTGCTGGTTAACCTTGTTATTGCAGACAAGTTACAAGTCCTGACAAGAGTCTGATAACTGTGCCTACTTATTTTAAGCCATGCATGAGGAAAGGGTAGGAGGTTCAAAGTAAGTTATGCTTTCCTGTGTGAGTCCCCATATGATCACTCAAAGTTACTGTAAATATAAAAGCAGAAGTGCCTGATTGCCATTTTGTCATTATGACATTAGACAAGAAGGTAATCAAAAGACTGATTCCAACATGAGGCTGAAGTTACAAAAGCGTAAAACCCTGAAGCCTCAATCCTCTAAAGCAAATGTATGGATTAAGTCACCTGTGCAGATCTTTGCAGGATGGAGGACTCATTCACTTGCAAATAATCTGTCCTGGAATCTATATCCCAGAAGGAACAGTGACCAAACAGGTAAAGAGTGGAAATTACTATTTCTTATGGAAAAAAATATGCTTTTCTCCTCCTCCTCATTTTCCTCCTGACATATTTACTGCTTATTCATCTGTCTCAGCACCTTGTTGTATCCTGATATAGACATTATAAACTTGCTGGGTCAGAATAATCTCTTTTCCTATTAATTTAACAAAACCAAAGCAACTTGTAAAAAAGCCCATAATCTAGCTCTGATCTTTGACTGAGGCCACATATTACTGCTGGAATGTAAATATGATCTTACTAGTTGACCAAATGCTCCACAGAAGTTAAATAATAAAATACAGTCATGGAGGAAAAAAGAAAAAACAAAACTTTAGGCAATTCCTGGGTTCAATTTCACAGTTCATGGTAAACCAGATAACACTCTTACAGCTTCCCAGAAAGAGACATGTAAATAAAATCTTTTTAATATTTATAGACACTGGCCATGTGATGTTCTTTAAAAGTGAGGATTGTAGATGTGCAGCCCTACAATTAAGGACTCATTTTCTATTTACATTTTGTCATCTAAATTAAGAAGCCACCAAGGACTGCTAGGGAAAAAAAATAAAAAGGATTAAAAATTAGGAAAAGGAAAAGAAAAAAGTCCTCAATCTCTTACAAGCATCTGCCAGTGACCATTTGCACATAACTTCTGATTGTTGTCCTGCTGTGGAGAGAAGTGATGCTGTCCTGTGTATACCTTTGGTTTCAGCAGAACTTCCTTATCATTAAGGTCTATTAGAGTTCATTAGTGTCCTACAACATGAGCAGCCAACATATGGGAGCTAGAGCAGAGAGAGACAAGATTCTGCTCCCAAACAGCATCTGATGCCACTTGGAAATCCTGCTTCTTCAGTCTAGGAACATGCTGCCTCTGGAAAAGCAATGTCTTACACATACAACATTCTTTCAATGAAGGCCAATTTTACCAGAAAATTAAAAAAAAAAAAACCAAANNACAAAAAAAAAAAAAACCTAATCTCAGAGACCTATGAGGCTGCTGTAAAATTAAAATTAAGAAAACGCTTTTCTCATTCATCTTTTAATGTTCCTTCAAATTAGATGGAGAGGAGAGATAGTTACTTGCTTCACCCTCACCCTTCTCCACCCTATCATTTAACCACAGAAAGACTGATTTATAACAACAGTAACTTCTGTACTATCAGACATCTACGGGTTTTTCAGTCTGCAGTTTTACCTCACACGGATAGATACTGCAGACTTAACACGCTTCAAAAAGTTAGAACCATTTAATGAACTACAACTAATGTGACTACACTTCTGAGGACATGAAGTTCTCTCAAATGTGTTTCCAAGTGAAATAATGCTTCTGAGATTTATTATAACACATATATTTTTTTCCTGAAAATTCAGGGCTCAACTAGTTGGAAAGCTGAGAGTGGTGTGTACAGACATCTCCTTGTTAGCTCTGAACTGGACCATTTTCAAGATAGATGGCTTTAAGTAGAATTGTGCTTAAATTATTCTTAAGTATTTGAAAACTGGTTATTTTTCTCTTTGAAATCTGTTTTGATCCAAGCTTGGTTTAAAGAAAAACCAAGATAAACTAAATGCAAATTTGTCCATTTCTGCATTTTTTGTTTTGCAGTCCTACAAATGTTTTTGCATTAGGATACTCCAACCCAGAGTAGAAATTTACCACGTCATTTCACAGAGCTTCAAGATGGAACACCTATTCTTCTGATAAAATGTTTGTTTAGAGAAACCTCCCAAGCTCCTTAGTGGCAGTTTTGCCACCTTGGTAAATATTTATAAATGAGTCACAGGCCTCTGAACAAAAACTTTGCATTGGAAGCCTGATTGAAGCACTTAGTACCCATATTCATATTTCACTTGCTGACCTTGTATCTGCACTTTTATGGGAAAATCAAATGCTTTTCATTATTACATTCAATGTCTGTCTTATATTTCAAGCCACATCTAAATTCTACTCCTTGAGGTTTATGATGGTATGCTTCTTTATGAATCATACAGTTGTCAGTGCCATGGGTCTTGAGTAAAGTTAATCACATCTGATGAAGCTAAACCATAGCGGACTTTTTGGGGGGTCTGTGAGAGTGAAATGGCACATTTAAATTGATTCTGTTTACATCCAGAGCACAAAAGGAACTTATTTCTATACTCTGATGTACCTCGGTATCAGGAGGTGAAGCATCAAGAATAATAAGGAATAAAGGGGAGTCACAGACATTCCACCAAAACAAATACACTTTTCTGTACATGAGATGCCATGCCAGGGTTAATCCCATTTTTAGCTCTGTGGCTGACATAGGGACTGTGGTGTCTCCACACAGCTGTGCTACACAGGTAGCCCTCGTAACACTCATTGGGCCAGTAGATTCACATGGCAGCACACTGTTTTGGAAAAACATCAGACTTAAATTAAGATTTTGGGGGGTTGTTTTGTTGGGTTTTTTGGTTTGGTTGGTTGGTTTTTTTGTTTTTTGGGGTTTGTTTTTTTGTTTGTTTGTTTGTTGTTGTTGTTGTTGTTTGGGGTTTTTTTTTAAATTAAGTGCCAAGGAGAAGTTAAGAATTATATGAACTATGTGAGGTCCATCACCAAGGGATTCCTGGCCACCATTTCTGTCCAGTTGTTCACAACTTTGAAAAGCCAGGCCAAGTTTTCTTAGCCAGTTTCATCTCAGGATCAAAACAGAATTCAGACCAATGAGGTACTCTGAAATTAAAGTAAAAAAAAAAAAAGGAATGTAGTCTCAGTTGCAATCCTCATATTGATCTTCGTGAGGCCAAGATCATTCCATCTAGACCAACCACAACCCTGCTAATGCAACTGGAGATGCAGAGATGTCAGGCTGATCACTTTGCATGTCTCTGTAAAAGAATGTTGGGGACATGAATCCCAACAGAAGTTGCAATTGGAAAATGAGCCTCCTACAGAAATGCAGGGAATGTGCTGGAAGGAAAAGACCTTTCTTTCAGGCATGCCCAGTAAAACCACAGCAGGTATTCTCTTGCAGGTCTCTGTACTACCTGGACCTTTTAGGTGTTGGAATTATATACTTCCTGATCTATAGCAGAACAAAACAAAACAAGCTTTGAAATAAAGAAAAGCATTTATTGCTATTTTCCCCCCAGTGCTTTAGACTTGGAAAGATGTGACAAAGAAACCCTAAAGTTGAGGGCAAGCAAGACAAGGGAATTAATGGCTAGATAATTAACATTCTTACTATTACAGTCACAATGGCTGATGGACTGAGGGCAGGCTGCTCATAAAAGGTGAGGTATATAGGACACCATGGAGAAGGGTTTGAGTGGACAGTAATACAAGTGATACAGAGTGAAAAAGAGAGTTATACAGAGTGAAAAAGAAAGTTATATTTCCATCACTGTGCAACCTGCTGACATGGTTTTAAAGAGCTCTACTCTTACTTAAAATGTGTTAAAACATGGTAATTAGTCTGAATTGTAGAGTAGCTCATTTTTCTAGTGCTAATGATCAGGATTGCAGGAAGAAAAGCTGTAAAGACCATAAACTAACTGCAAGCCAATATGGGAATACCTCCATGTTTATGGACAGACTGCCCCATTTATTGCAAAGGCATTAACTGGGACATTTCTCATGGTGTTTGAAAGGGTAACAAGATTATCCTCAGTAATATCCCAGTTAACAAAGTGTGCAGGAACAGGCTGATTATCAGAAACAGCACAAATATTTTATTTTCCTGCCTGAAAATAGTTGAAAGCAATAGGAACAAGTATTTGGTGCCAAAAAAATACAAATATTATCACTCCAGCATGGGATTCATGAGCCAGCTCTCAAATTTGAGTCCAAACATTACTGACAATTCTTTAAAAAAAGTTCAGTAACATGTTTTTAAAAAATTCAAATGTTTCTGCAATTACTGTTTTCATCCAGATCACAAAGAAGAAGTATCAGAACGTGAAGAGAAAGGTCTGGCAGTCCTGCTGAGCAAGATGAAAACACAAGAAGAGCTAGAAGACTCACAAAACAAACAACCCCTCCCAACAGTTTTTTGGTGGGTCTTTTTTCTTTTTCCCATTTCTCCAAACAAGAAATTAGAAGTGTTTGTATATTGAGGATAATATCCCTACATTATTTCAAGTATTCCTCTCAATACTGGTTATTTATTAGAATATTATTCATTCATACTTGCCAAGGGTGTCCTCTCAAACTGACTGAAATCAAAGGGACATTTAGGCAAATTCCCCTGCTTCACCCCATTTTTTGGGACAGCTGTAGAGAGCTGTGAGAGGGAGGACAAGCCAGTCCCTGGTGGTGCCTACATCTGCTGGGTGGCTGCAGAGGCAAGCAAGGGTCCCAGGAGGTTGCACAAACATCTCCTCCTACAGGAACCGCAGAGATCCCAAATGTGCATCTTGCTGAGCCCTGGATGAGCTGCGGTGGAGAGACAGCAGCCTGTCACCATTGTCCGCAGAGAGGAGGGACAGAGGGAGACGCCTGAGCAGTTCCCGGGGTGGGATCCGAGAGGAGCAGGGGCTGGGACTCTGGAGGCAGACTCAGGCACAGGTGTCCGCAACCAGAGTGCCGGAGGGAGGGTCACCTCGCCAGCGTGGGTCCAGATGGCATTGCACATGGCTCTCCTCTTGCCGGAGCCGTGTCTACTGAGGCAGCACCTAAGGTCACGGCAAGCCTTGGCAGAGACCTTGCAGACCTCCCTCTCCCCCCACAGTTGCTTGGATTTGGAAGGCCATTGGGTTTGCAAAGGACAAGCTGCTCTCCCTCAAGCTGGGGAGAGCTACCTGGTGACCTTCCAGGAGACAGTGCCTACCAGCCTTTGCCCTGGCATGAGCGACTTGCCTGCTCCAGGAAAAATAAAGAAAAAGCAAAGCAAAACTCAGTGGTGCTCCTCCACCTATCCCAAAATTACTGGCGGAGGATCAGTCATTCCTTACCCAGGAGACCACTGCAGCATTATTTGTCTTGTGATAGGCACCCAGAGCAGCTGAGAAAATTGGATCTGGGCTCAGAGGTAGCAGCTCTCACCAACCAGATACTATGCACCAGGCATGGAGTTAACACTGGTGCTTGTCAAGGGGCCTTGGATGGTAAATGTGGTGCGTGATCAACGGGTTTTGATGCTCCCAGCAGAACTAGCATTTTCTATTCTTGGCTGGAACACCGTGTTCTCCCTCTCTGCCTTCTCCAACCCTGTGAGTGTCCACATACTGCAGCGAGTATGCATATTGGTGGGATCTTCACATGGGATCAAGTGTTAGGATGGCTTTCACAAGGATACCACAGTGACTGTGGGAGTGGGGAAATATCCAGTGGTATGTCACACAGTGTGTGCCCTAGTGTGTGACATTGAAACAGTCCAGGACACTGCAAGGGTACCTCTCTCCTGATGAAATTACAGCAGTCAGAGGAGATGATCCTCTCTGGATCACCAATAGTTAAAGATACCTTAAGATATAGTGACAGGATAGTCAAACTTCTGCCCTGAACTACAAACTCCAAGTGTCTTGTGCCTTTTATATAGTTTTAATGGACTTCTTTTACGAGTTCAAAGAGCATGAAAATATTACCTAAATATAATGAATTCAGCTACATCTATACTATACATCACTCAAGCTGAAGCAAGACTATTGTGCTGGATGGTGCTGTGCACTTCAGTGAAGTATTAATATAAAAGGAGGTGTATCAGCTTAGCTTATAAAACATTCCTCATTCTCATCCTTGAGTTTAATTTGTTGTTGAGGCACATGCCACAGGTTGAGCATTTCATCTCATTTAAGGAGTTATGACCCAGCACCATACCATGACTACCGTATTCCAAAAGACTGAACATTGGTGTTAATCACAGCTTCCCAGCAGATCCAGAGAGGGAATACCATAAAATTGTTTAGTAAACAGTGCATCTGCTTTGAATAAAGATGAAAGCCCAATTTGAAATATTTGAAAGTAATTTTTAAAGAAAAAAGAAAAGGCATAAATTCTTATTACACATTTCCACAAAATCCTTTTCTGCTGCTATTACGGTGTACCTTCCTGGGATAAATGTGTGGTTTACAGCATTTACATTACAATGTATAACTTTTAACACTCTCTCACTTGATGCTGTAACGCATGCAGAGACATATTTTTTTCTCCTCGATCTTCTTTTGGATATGATTCCTTAAAGCTTGTCTACTTGGGGAAAGTTAAGCAGCATAGCAATTCCAGGATAACTACTCTGTGATAGCTCCCTGTGGACACTTCATTGCAATAAAAAAAAAAGACTTTATTTGGGAATAATTACCATGCTTTGTGACTAGTGGAATAATTATTCTAAAATAAAAACCAGCCTAATTCCAAGATAAAGTATATACACTCATGCAGGAGGTTTTGTCTGTTTGCTTGAGGTTTGGGTGTTTCACCACAGAATATGAATTCTGTACAAGAGTAGCTAGAGCACTTTCTTTTTCCCCTAGAATAGCTATGTTCGTCCATTTTTCTTTATAGATAATGTTATGATATTGAGTTAAATAAAACATATGTCACCTGGATTCTTGTTAGTTTGAAATGTAGTTTTTCTCAGTCCAAACTATTTGTGTTGGCAGCCAGTAACAGGCTGATGTGCCTTTTCTTGACAAGGATTTTCCATTCCTTGGTAACAGGAGGACTTGTCCTCCCCAGCATATTCTTCAGGTAGGAAATGTGTAGCTGGAAGCCAGAGTGTTACAAATTTTATTTTGTAGGATCATGCTGGAAATTGTCTTCTTTTTTGTATATCTGTAGCAAAAAGAACAATTGTCTCTGGCCCATAAATCCAGAAGAATCATACTGTGACTGGCAAACTCTTATCTAGTAGTGTTTTGTCTTTCTTTTCTCCCTTAATGCAACTGGCTATTTATTTTAAGCAATTAGGTAACAGACAAAGATTTGAGAAGGCCTTGATGCTTTGCCTGTTAAGCAAAGCTGAAATAGCTCTCCACCTGGCCAAGACACCGGCCAACCACAGGCATCTCTCCTAGTTTTGTAGCACCAATCCTTCTCCAAGTTCACTCAGGCATTTTCTGCCTCCTGTATTTATGACCTCTCCTGCCTTTGTATTTTAACTAGTTCTGCTCTCAGGCTGTGGGTGGAGAGAAATGTGTAAAACCACCTGCCCATGATGATATGTTTCCATTCAGCTTCAGGAAAAAAGGTTTATCCAGTAATTAAAAACTCTTTTTTTGTCTTTGGAGGTGCCTAAGCACTTCTAGCAGAGCATAAGACATGCAAACAAATTCATTCCCATCCATCTTCCTGGCCTACCTTTCCCTTTTAAAGACATTCTGTAATTTTGGGGGAAGGTGATCTTCAGGGTCCTTAGCCCTTTCATAATATGGCCTTTCATTTCCCTTCTTACCCTTTAACGTTTTTAAGATCTGGCAGCAAGGGCTGTTTCAGATACAGAAATGTTTTCAGATAGCGAATGTGTTCATGATACTAATAGTGTTTTAATACACAAGCCAATGGAGATATATAAAGCATCCCATCAACCATAAGGAGTTAAATTCAACTGTCTTCAATATGAATCAGCTTTATGTGCAGATGAATTGCCAGGCAAAGAGCAAACTGCAAATGTTGCTCCTGATTCTGTGTACACCAGCATTTTTGGTAATTTTTAAACATTCTATATTATCTTTTAAACAACAGATGGTGTTAATAAAATTATAAACCACACCCCATAAAATACCAAACAGCAATAGCATTTTCCACGGAAATAATATAAGGTATAATATTTCTGCATTTATGAAAAGCTGAGCCTGAAAAACATTCAGGTTGCAAAAGATAAGACCCAAAATACTCCTTTTCATTTCTTGTTAATGCAGCTTCAGCATTTTAATTAGTATCAATTACTGCGAATGGAGTTTTTGATGTGTTTTAACTTGTTCAAAAGTTTCAAAAAAGAAAGTTTTTATTTGTTTGGTATTAGTCTCACTGCAAGTTCAGATGTGCAATGTGAAAAAAAAAAGGATCTACTTTGAGAAATGGAGTTTGCTTTTAATCACTTAAACTGAAAGAGATGGATGACATGTTAAGTTTTTTGTGAGCTCTGAGTATTAAATTACTTAATAAAAGAAAAGTAAAATTTGGCAATGCCGGGTAAGTAATCAAAAAATAATGAAAACACTCTTAAATAGGTGACAAGCCAAAGCTCTATCTAAAGGGCCAATTAATATTCCAGGAAATCTCACATTAACTTTGATTGAAGCAAGAGCTTTTGGTACTTCCACAGATGGAAAAAAATGCAGACTAGTTAACGTAGAGATCTTTATTCTACTGACATTTTTCAACAGTTTATAAACTAGATGGAAACTGGCTTTCTCCTTCAGACTAAACTTGCAGTCTGAATATCACTCCAGAACACTACAGTAGTTTCTCAGCTAGAGTACGGATATGGAGACATATGGACAAAACAAGTGTCTTCTATACATGCAGGAGAATGCCACCAAGCCTGTCATCACTTGGGTCATTCAGCACTTCCTCTGTCTATTTTGAGTCCAGCCTGCTGCTGTATCACACTATGCTGAAGGGAGAATCTGTTTCTTCTCTCCTCCATCTATCTTTCTGATATTCACAAGGCAGTTCTCTTTCCCCCAGAAGCCCAGCAGTCATGGCAGTTCAGCTACTGATCTGAAAGAAATGAAAGCAGAGAGTGTTTGTTAGAGAGCTGGGCAAGGAGTCTGGTAGTGAGGATGTGAGTGTAGCTAGACTGCAGAACAACGATGTGTGAACCCAGTCAGACTCTGCACTTAATTATGGAAAGTAGTGATTATGCAGGATGAAAGTCTCATCTCAGCCAACTGCTGCCAGGTCTACCTGTCTTAAGGTGTTCCAGCAAGGTGTGTGGCTGAATCCTCGTAGCTCCACCCTCCTTTTGCAGTCTCCTGTGGCATGTGTGCATCTTCATTTTATAGTGTTCACGGCTAGTCCTCTGAGTGCAGTTTGTATGAGTCAAGAGACTCATGCTGGCATTACCAAGATCAGAATCTAGCCATTTGTATGTCTGAACACATATTCTCCTTGAAACAAGTTTGTGGTAGTGTATTCAGGAATGTTTCGCACTAGGGTTCAGATCTGGTTCCAGCTGGAGTTCCCTTGTAATGTTCCAAATCTCATTAAGTTAATGAGAGGTTTTTTTCCTAGCAATTCCGATGGGATTCCCTGTTTCTGTGCCCACATCCTCAGCTCAGCCGTGCACTCGGGAAGCCAGGGTGAGTGTTGGGAAAAAGAGGTCACACTCCATCCTGGCTGCCCCCTTCGCAGCAGGACACTGAGAAGGGAGGTAAGGCAGAAAAGTAACCACTCCTGCCTGCTTCCCTCATGCCTTGCCTTCCCCTGATCCCCATTTTTTTTCTGTTTATTGGTGTGGTCAGAGACTTGAATTTAGGAAGAGAGGGGTAGGACATTTGCACAAGCAGAATTAAAATTAAACATTAATTCTGCAGGGAGTGCACAATGACATTACTGTGATGGGCAAAGGTATGACCCCCACCTACAGGTCAAGTTCAATCATTTAACACATGCTTTTTTCCTTTCCAACTCTATTATCAAATTGCCCTGTCACACCTGGCTGCCTTGACCATCCCAAAATAAAAGAGACCGCAGATAGAGAGGTTGCCCTCAGATGAACTGGGATGGCTGGAAACCTTGCACAGCAGGTGACAAAGCTGACATTTTCATGGAAAGAAGACTGTAGTAATCAGGACAGTCAAACCAGTACCTTTAATGAGAAAGAGATTCACCCACACAAACAAGTTGAATGGGCTCAGAGATACGTATCTTCTCATATCCAAATCATATACTTCCTATTAGCACTACCATTATTATACAGACTCACTAAGAGAAGACAATCTTCCTAAATATTTATTTAGTGTTGATAGAATTGCTTACAAAACCTCTCTCTCATTCTGAGAATCCCTTACAAGACTCCCTTGTTCCCAAGTTCATTATTGCTACTTATATTATTACTGTAAATCTTTCTAATGCCTCAAATGCTTGGCTCAGAAGAACATTTTTATAATGAGGGTGGGGCAATGCAAAACTTTTCCTTTCCTAATTCATTGCTAAATTGTATTTGCAAGTTCAAATGCCAGAGTGATGAAATCACAATATTATTCATTGGATTTTGTTTGATTATTTGGTAGTGTTGTAGGGAACATATCTATAAAACAACATGAAAAGCAAAGCAACAGAGCTGTAGGGGTTTTCCGGAATTTCTCTTCCGCACACATCAATTTTACTGGATGACTGTCCTGAAAGATTTATGCTTTGTGTTTTGAGGGCCAGGTTTTAAATGGCTTCACAGAATAAAAATATTAAAATTTAAATGCAACTTTAAAAATGTGTGTTGGACCTTTGGGCCTTCTGAAGAGGTCAAGTTCAAGACACTTATAAAAAGACCATTCCCAGAGAGACTGCATGGGAAAGCCTATTAACATTACTGCTTTCCCTTTATTTCCCCTTTGATCATAAAATGAGGTTATGGGTGGCAAAAGCTGTAATGGTGGGAAGATCCCAAATAGGATAGTATGATCTACTGAATATAAAAAAACCCAAATTACCAACAACAATATGGTGGGTTACCAAGCAAGAGTATGTCTACAATATACCTTACTCAGGAGAAACAAAAGCAACAACAAAAATGGGGGGGAAAAAGCCCTCTACAGCTCCACAGTAGGAACAAGGTTTGCTTTTTTGTTTGGTTTTTTAAAAAGGAAAAAGAGAATTTTTATTCTACTTCTTCTTTAATTAAGTCTTATTTTGTCCATATGACAAAAAACATAACTACTATTTAAAGTGTTGCTAAATATTGACTAAAAATAAACAAGCTCTGCATGTGGCTTAGAAAATACCAAAGGACAATTCTCTGTTTAGGCTAGGGATGTGACTTGAAATCTCCATATTCCACACAGAGGATATCTCTTTTTCCTGCTTCTGCAGGTCTAATAGTGATAGTGAGTGATTTAGGGGAAGACAGGGAGAATCTACAAGTCTACGTGAGCAGTTCTGAGCTCATTTTCACCCAAAGAAACTGGCTTTGGACTGTTACATGTATTTTATATTAAAAGCTGGAGGCTTTATATATAATTTTTTTTCCCTCAATTTTACTGTATGAGGTAAAATGTAGAAAATGTATTCTATGAACCTTATTGATTCTTCAATTTCTGCTAAGGCCATTTTTTACTATAAGGGTATCCAAAGGTCCCCAGTGCAAAATAGACTTAAGCTCATTGATTTTAAATAGTCCCATCTAAATAAAAGCAAAATTTGCCTCTGAACACCTCTAGCAGAAAACCCTGCTACTGTCATGAATATCTTAAATGTAATCTTTTTTCTTTTAATTAACATTCTAAAGAGAAGAGGAAGTTGGAAATCCAGATAAATCTGTTATGAGTCAATTAAGAAGCCGGGATTAGCATATGCAATCAAGATGGGTGCAGCAAGATTTCATGGAAGAGTTCATGAGGAAGCAACCAGGATGTATCATTTGCATGGGCAGCCTCCTTGGTTTGTGTTCTGCTCAACCTCAGTATTGTTGACTTGACTCACTGCATGAATATTGCCAAGCAGTAGCAAACCACGATTTCATTTTCCTGCTCGCACAGATGCAACTTAACTTCACATGCGGTTTTGAAAGAGACAAACCATATGAACAATGACCAACTGTAGTGGTACTTTTCTTCTTTTTGCAGATGTTCTTTTTAATAAAGTCTCTTCCTAAACCTCAGTTCTTTGAATATCATCATCAGATAATGTAGACTGTCTTACCCTTTCCTTGATCTGAAAAATGATATTGAATACCCCCCTGGGACTAAAGTGGGATACTTCACGCATAGGCCACCTCAGCAATGGAAGCCTTTAACAAGGTGTGATTGATTAGCAGATGATATAAAAAAATTGATGAACTCACACAGGTTACTGTCAGTCAAGCATTTATATTCTAAAGCCAATGTCCAATCTACAAGAGAATGCAGCACTTTATTTTCTTTTTTTTTTCTTTT
>VYXD01015353.1:6887-26323 GCA_013397195.1 Hylia prasina
GGGGAGTTTTTCCTTAAATTTGGCTTTTGGTTTGAAATAAAGGAAGATGAGCCGGACTTTGGGGCTGGAGGTGAAAACCATCACGCCCAGATCTTCCAGAACACAGCCAGGATCCAGCAGAGGCCGTCTGAGGAAGGAAAAGCGGGAGAGGGAAAAATGTAGGGAAAAGATCCCACCCGAGCTTAGGAACCAGGAGCAGAAACAGGAGCCCTTGTTCCCTTTAAACCCGGCTAATCTCGGCCAAAACCCGCGTGAATCAAGTTAAGCTGAGCTCAAACCGCTGCTCCCGCCCGTTCACGCGGATTTCCCAACGTTTTAGTGGCTCCTGCTTTCTTGGGAATCCCATCTGCTGCCTTCCCCCTCCGGAGGAGGGCTGGGATTGTTTGGATTTTCCAATGATTGGGGTTTCAGCCCCCCCTTCCCGAGTGTTTACAGAACTTTATCCAATAATCCTGAGGGAGGTGGGAAAAGTCGGGATTGTCGCTCCTGTTTCACAAAGCAGGGAGAAGGGCAAACTCTGCCTTGCCCAAGGAGAGGGCAGGATGGGATTAATCCTAAAAATCTGCTGGCTCATGGCCCGGGATCGATGCCCCGAGCTTCCCTTGGGGTGGGAATGCAGGGACAGAGGGAGGGAGGGCGGGATGAGCAGGAATTCTGCGCCACAGCGAGTGGCCCCAAGGGATTTTTCACACCAAAGGGATGGCACAGGGAGCTCGGCTCACCCCCGATCCCGTCCTGCGGGACGCTGATGTTGGGGTGGAGTTTTCCCAGAGGGAAGGAGTTTTCCCCAAGGTTCTTCCTGCCCCAGCTCCTTCGGACAAGCCCACGCTGGATTCCAGCAGGGAACGAGCAGCAGGTCCGGGCTCACGGAGCTCTCCGGACGGAGATGGATGAGGGAGCGCTGACCCCGGCGGCCCCGCTGGCAGGGGAGCGGGGACAAACAGCTGGGAGCTGCAATTCCCTCCCCCGGAACAGCTGGATCTGAGGGAGGACATCTGTCCGCAGTCTGGGTGGTTCGGGAGGAACAACAAGCGGGAGCAGCCGGGATGCTCGGGACACGGATCCGCGCCGGGATGGGGAGGGATTGGGCCTCCCAGGGAGCAGAGGAGGGAGGAAGGGCCCTGGCAGGGGGTCGTGCACTCCGGACCCTCCTCAGCGTCCAGGGATTGCACGGGAACCACCAGAATTCCATAAAATCCGACGGCGTGGAGACTCCTCACCCTACCGGGGCCAAAGAGCCAAACAGGTGGAGGGAATGTTGGAAACGTCTCCAAGTTTTTCCACAGCTGCTAGTCCTGGCTTAGCTAAGCTGCTGGAGGCTTCTGCAGCTCCAAGAGGGAATATTTTCCCCCATGGATGTGCCAATCCCATATCTCACGGCTGTGCCCACGTGGAGCCCCGTGGGTGATGCCAAAGCACCCGAGGATCCCAATTCCAGGAGTTTTCCAGCCCCTCCCTGGCTTCCAGCAGCAGGTGAAGCTCCACACACGGGTGTGAGCACCCGCCCAGCCTCTCCATCCCAACTTCTGCCAAGCTTTCCCTGCTCCAGAGCTGCTTCCTGGCTTCCCAGAGCGAGATCCCAATGCAGCACTCCCCAAAAATCCCCGGGAGAGCCAGCAAATCCAATTAGTGCAGGTGCTTCATCAGGGAGGAAAATGAAGGCAGAGTTTGCAGCTCCTGAGACATCAAAGCCTCGGAAGGGCAAGAAATCCATGTAGGAAACCAAGTCCTGGAGCTCAGGGTTGTTTCTTACCAAGACTGTAGGAAATTCCCTTGGGACATCCTTCTCCACAGGAGCAGGAATGTTGGTTAAGGATTAAGTGCAGCTCTGTTTCCTCAGAAATTTCACTGTCTGGAGCAGTATTTGCATGGAATTGCTGTGCCTGCCCTGGGAGAAACCAAACATTCCCTGCTGGAGGCACCTTCCCCTCGATCTCAGGTGACAGCATGTGGATGACAAACCTTATTCCAGGCGGATTCCAAAGCCAGGGACAGCTGGACATAGGAGTGTCCTACCAGCTCCACCACCCTTTCCAAACTGGCACCAGAGCCCACCGGGAATCCAGGGTAGGAATTTATTGACTACAAATCCATGTAAAGCTGAGCTGGCCAAGGGTCAGAAGCAGTGGCCACCAGACCAGGCAGCTCCCAAAAGCTGGAGAATTCCTTCTCCCAACTTTGGAAGTTCATCCCAGTTCACAGCAGTTGTGTTTTCCCTTTGTTCTGCTTCCCTGCGCACGGGCCCGTGGCCTAGAGGGAGAAATGCTGCTTGAATATGCAGGAAAGCTGGGCTAGATTCCCGTTCTTTTGCTCCTCCAGCTCCTTTAAAAGGAAAAGGAGCGGGGTTTTCCAGGCACAGGGCTGTCACATCCACGGATCTCGTCGGGAACTCGCCCTCCAAGCCTCATTCCCTTTTGTCTCCCACTCCGGGGGTGCTGCCAGACCGTGGAATGCAGCGCTCACCCCTTGAAAAGCCTTTCAGGAATTCCAGCTTCACACAGGCGTCTGGAGTCGGCCCAGCTGCCAATTCCACATGAGACAATCCGGAGATAAAGGGGTGTTTGTGATCCTCCAGGTGCTGGGAAAGGGAGGAACCGCTCAGGTGAGGAGCTGGTTGAATTTACCTGCTCGGGGTGGTTGAACTGCAGGGTTCACCCACAGCTGCCCACATTTTTTTGCAGGGCCACTTCTGTCCTCCTCAACACTGCAATTACCTCAGTTCCCTTCCCTTCCCAGCTTTGGGAAGCCCGGAGAGTTTCACCAGGTTTCCCATCACTAATAGGAGTGGAAATTGATCCTGAAACTGGGGATTTGGGCTCCTTGTCACTGTCAGGGGGAGGAAGTAGCAAAAAAAAAAACAAACAAAAAAACCTGAAGCAATGGTTTGGCTTGAGAAATCCCACATCAGATTCCTGGGGTGTTCCTGGAGTGACCCTCCCTGGTGGCCCTCCTGGCCCCGGAGCCCTCGGAGGAGAATTTCAGGCAGGTAGAACTCACCTGGCGTGGGGATTTCACGGCAAACCCATCTCCAGGGCCAAAGGTTGGCTGTGTGGGGGGAATCTTTCTGAAGTGGGATTTGCTGGCAGGGAAAGGCTCAGCCCCGAACTGCCGGAGCCCCGGGGCTTCACTTAACCCCTGCCTGCCCCCCTCAGCCCGAGCCCACGCTGAGCCCGGCTTTGATACGGCCCCGCAGCTCAGGGGGCATCAAATAAACCCCAGAGCCCCCGGGGGCTGAGCCCTGCCCCTGCCAGAGCCCACGGAGAGCCTGGAGCACAGGGAGCATGTGGAACATGTGGAGAACATGGAGCACACGGAGCATGTGGAACATGTGGAACATGTGGAGCACGTGGAGAACATGGAGCACATGGAACATGTGGAGCACATGGAACATGAAGAGCCCATGGAATATGTGGAGCACATGGAACATGAAGAGCACATGGAATATGTGGAGCAGGTGAAGCATGTGGAGCACATAGAGACCATGGAACATGTGGAACATGTGGAACACACATGGAGTCCATGGAACATGTGGAGCANTGGAGCACATGGAACATGTGGAGCTCATGGAGAACATGGAGCACATGGAACATGTGGAGCCCATGGAATATGTGGAGCACATGGAACATGTGGAGCCCATGGAACATGTGGAGCCCATGGAATATGTGGAGCAGGTGAAGCATGTGGAGCACATAGAGAACATGGAACATGTGGAACATGTGGAGCACATGGAGTCCATGGAATATGTGGAGCACACAGAGACTGTGGAGTCCATGGAGCACATGGAGCACATGGAACACACAGAGCACACAGAGACTGTAGAACACATGGAGCACATGGAGCACATGGAACCCATGGAGCACATGGAACCCATGGAACTGGATTCTCCACTTGGCTGAGCAAGGTTTTCCAGGAGGGAGGCGTTGGGACAGGGAATTTCCCGAAATGCCATGACTGAGCATTGCTCTGCCCTTGGTGTGTGTCCTGCAAGGTCCATGGGCTTTGTGGGATATTTGCAGGGTTTGGGGTCAAGCATCACCCTGCCCTTCCTGAGCACCCTGCAAGGTCCATTCCCTGCTGCTGCTTCCCAGGAGATTTGTGGGAACCAAGTGCAGCAGGAGCAGATGGACACAGCGAATCCAGTTCAAAGCCTTTGTGGAGCCACGACCTCAGCTAACCTCACACGGCTTCCTCCGAGCCGACCCCTCTGAAATTTCCTGCAACTGGACAAGCAAGAGGTGGGGAAAACCACCAGAAAACCATGAAATCCTGGAATGGTTTGGGCTGGGAGGAAATTTTAAAGGTCATCTAAGTTTCAACCCCTCCACCACGGGCAGGGACACCTTTCACTATCCCAGGTCGCTCCAAGCCCTGTCCAGCCTGGCCTGGGACACTTCCAGGGATGGGGCAGCCACAGCTTCCCTGGGAATCTGTTCCAGGGCCTCCCCACCATCCAAATAAAGGCTTCAGGTGTGCCTGGGCAGGGCTGGGAGGGGCAGGTGTCACTCCTCCTGTGAGGGGACACTGATCCAAGCACGGCCACGCTCCGGAGGGTGGCACTGACCCCCTGGACAGGCCGCGGAGCCTGCAGGGCTTGGGTCTCTCTCCTTGTCCTAATCCACGCTGGATCAGCTGATTTCATTTCTAATTTCCTCACACATGTGCTCCAGCACAGCTGTGGAACATGAGCCGAGTCTGCAGAGGAAATCCTGAGATTTACACAGGCCCCAGTGGATTATAAAAACCTGGAAACCGGACAGATAACACTCATGGAACAGACTCGGAACATGCTGGGGAGAAAAAAAACCTCGCGACAGATTAAAACCTGCTGTTCCCTGCTAAATGTAAAAGTGTCTTTTCCAACACTTTGAACTACTGTGGTGAAACTTCGTAGGTAGCTGTCGTTTCAAAGGTGCAGTCTTCAGGAGGATTGTTTCCCTTTTTTTTTTTTTTTAATGGATTTGTGAAAGTTGCAATAAAAGAGTCCTTAAAAGGCCTTGACCTGGAGGGCTGCGAGGCTTCAGCCTGGAGAGGTTCAGCCCTAAACCCTGCGCAGCTTCCAGAGCTTCTGAGAACTTCCAGAATCCGAGCTGGCTGCTGATGTTACAGCCCAAGGTGGTGGGAGGAAGAAGTAAACAGTTCCTGTCGGGAGAAGTTGTGTTTTCCATCCCACCGGAGCCAGTTGGACGCTCCGTGGGTTTCTGACAGGGGACAGGGCTGTTTTCCCAGCTTTCCCCTGCCTGTGCAAAGGCAGCTGGAGGGGGAATTATCCCAGAGAAAAGGAGGATCAGGAGGAACTCTGTGGCTCTGCACAAGTCCCTGACAGGAGGGGACAGCCGGGGGCTCGGGCTCTGCTCCCAGGAAACAGGAGGAGAGGAAAAAGCCTCAAGCTGCACCAGGGGAGGCTCAGGTTGGACATCAGCAGGAATTTCTCCATGGAAAGGGTGCTCAGGCCTTGGAACTGCCCAGGGAGGTCTGGAGTGCCCATCCCTGGAGGTGTCTGTGGAATTCCTGGAGCTCTGGGCTGGGGACGAGGTGGGGATCAGGCACAGCTTGGAGTCGATGACCCTGGAGATTTTTTTTCCATCATTCTCTGGTTTTGAATAAATTCAGCCAATGATCTCAGGGATGCTGCTGTCCTGGAGAGACATTTTCCTATTCCCCATCTCAGCAGGACGGATTTTTTCCACCCATTTTCCAGTTGGCTGCTGGCTCAGAGCTGCCATTTGCTGGTCTCCAGCTGCAGCAGTGGGATCAAAACGACGCCCAAGGTCAGACTGGGTTTTCTTGAGCTGTCAAGTGGGATTTATTGCTTTTCCCAGGATCAATGACTTCAGAATTCGGGCTGCCAAGCTGTGCTGGGTCACGTCCATCCAGGGTCAGGATCTGGTGTTTTGAGGCCTCTTCTTCCCCCAAGAATTGTGGGAGTCTCGCTTCCATTTTATCTTGAGCATCAAAAGAACTTTGAGGAGGGGTCAGATGAAAGTCTGGGGGGTTTCCTCCCTCATTTCTGTGAAGAGCAAACCAGGATGGTTTGGGGTTTGTGAAAGCAAAATCAGCTCGGGTTGGATCTCAGATCTATTTTATCTCAGTCCCTAATCTTTCATTTGAATTTGGGGTTTCCAAACCAAAACCCAGGGAAGACTTTGTGAAAAAAAACCAACCTGAACTCCAACCTCCTCCACACATTCCAGGTGGTTGCTGAGAGGAATTCTCCTCTGAGTTCATCTGCATCAAACCGTGACGAGGGAAAACCTCTCCTGGCACCCACCTCCCCTCAAAAGGGATCAAATCCCACCCCGAGAGGGGCAGGGAGGGAAACGGGGAAAGGCAGACAAGACCTGGCTTGGTGTTTGTGCCACCAAAATGTGCAGCTGTTCCAATGCAAAACGCCAAGCCCAGGATCTCCTGACCTTCAGCAGGGCTTGAGACACTCAAAATTTGCAATATCCTAGGGGGAAGAAGGAGGAAAAGCTGCTGAGATTTCCCTGGGATGCCAGAGTTGTTGGAGCAGCCAAGGGAACAGAGTGGTTGGAGTTTGGGATCCTCATAAGTTGACGGAGAAGGTTTGAAGATGCCTCATGATGGTTTTCCTCAAAAAGGGCATCACTTCTGTCCCAGATGAGTTCAGTTTGGGGATTTTTATTTGGGATGCGGAGGAAGTCGGGCAGCGCACAAGGCTCGGGGCTAAACGTGGCCTTCCTTCCAGCATTTGGATTTTGAACCTTTAATATCCAGAAAGAATCGGGCCTTGGCAGATGGTCAGTGACACAAAGGAGGAACTCAGTCCCTGCAGGTCAATTTTTCCACCAGTAACTTGATCCCACACTAAAAAAAAAAAAAAAATAAAAAAATAGTCATTTCCATCCTCTCCCCCTGGAATCTCTGTGTGTCTCCTCTTGGATCTAAATCTATGCAAAAAATTGCTTCCCATTTAAAAAATTGATTTCCTCAATCCTAAATCTGCATTAAGTCCCTCGTATTGCGTTTTCCGAATTATCCGTGCTGCTCCTCGCGTCAAAAGTCGTCCCCTGAGGGGCTTGTGACATAAACTGTGGCTTTTGACCCAGAATTGGAACTTCCTGGGGTGTTTTTATTTGCAGTTCTCCCACTCCAGGAACTAAAAAGTAGCCAAGTGAAAACCTGCCCGTTTTATGCAGCCGTGACACGTTCACACAAATCGTCTTTTTTATTTTTGCTGCAATTTTCAGTGTTTATTTGCTGCGTGTCACTCAAGCTAAATGGCAAAATGGAGTGAATTGAGCGGAATTTGTGGGGGTGCCTTAATAATTTAATTCTGTGCTTCAAAATGTTGCTGTGAATAGTCCAGAGCAGTGATGGTGTCAAGGACAAAATTAGGGTGAAGTTGGACATTTATGTAAGTCCTCAGGGAGGGATTTTTCACTCTCACAGCATCCCTTGAGTTGCTTCTTCCAGACTTTTCCAGACCTTGGACTTCTCCACCGCTTTTCCATGGCCTTGTCCATCATTTTTCCATGGCCTTGTCCATCATTTTTCCATGGACTTGTCCATCATTTTTCCACAGATTTATCCATCATTTTTCCATGGCCTTCTCCCCCACTTTTCCATGGCCTTGTCCATCATTTTTCCATGGCCTTCTCCCCCACTTTTCCATGGCCTTGTCCCCTGCTTTTCCATGGCCTTCTCCATCATTTTTCCATGGCCTTGCCCCCCATCTTCCCATTACTTTCTTCACCATTTTTCCATGGCTTTTCCCCCCATTTTTTCATTACTTTCTCCACCACTTTTCCATGGCCTTGTCCCCTGCATTTCCACGGCCTTGCCCCCCATTTTTCCATTACTTTCTCCACCATTTTTCCATGGCTTTCCCCACCACTTTTCCATGGCCTTGCCCCCCATTTTCCCATTACTTTCTCCACCATTTTTCCATGGCTTTTCCCACCATTTTTCCAAGGCCTTGCCCACCACTTTTCCATGCCCACTCTGCTGTGGGCACATTCCAGGTGACACCAGGCTCTGGATTAGTCCCACAGGATCGACCTTTTCGCGGGTGCAGAGGCAGAAATCCCAAATCTGCCCCACACCCCGTGCCCAGCAAAGGGGACGTTCCCCAGCTGCGCTTCCACACGGATCCAAGTGGGATCGTTTTCCCTCTGGAAAACCCAACCAGACTTGGGGGATTTTATTGGAGCGTAAACTCGGACAATTAAACCCTTCAGGGAGGAGATTTCTCGAGGCAGTTTCGTCAGGCAGCTTTTTCCAGCTGAGCCTGGGCCCCAAAATAACGAGAGCCCGAACACAGGGCCGCTGTTTGCCGGGATCCCGGGAATGTCAACCGGGAGCCTGGCGAGTTTTCCTCCTTAATGAGGTGTGAAAAGTCAACGGAGCCGCGTGGTTCTCGCAGGGGAGCCGTGGGGAGGCCGTTCCAGGGCCAGCCCCTTCCACCCTGCCCCGCTCCAAACCCCCACAATCGCCCTTTGACAGCCACGGATCCAGCCCCGGCGGCAAAACAGGGAGAGCCTGGAAGTCCTGGAAATCCCTGGAGTGCCCAGCAGCTCCTGGCTCCGTCCATTCCTCCAAAGGTTTCTCTGCTGAGGGGATTCAGCCACTGAAATTTGGCTGATTTTGGGGCGTGTTTCAGCGCCTCTGTGCAGGGTGGATTTTGTCCTCCTGGTCACGGACAGGAGCAACACCGAGGTTATTCCTCATTTCTGGGTTCCCAAATCCTGATTAAGTGTCAAAATTAGGGTGCTGTGGGCTGTGCTCCCCATGGGAAGTGGCCCTGGAAATCCTGGAAGAGAGAGAGCACCTTCCTCCACCCGCTCCTCCAAGGGCTTCTTTGCTGAGGGGATTCATCCAGTGAAGTTTGGCTGATTTGGGGTGTTTTTCAGTGCCTCTCTGCAGGGTGGATTTTGTCCTGCCAGCCTCCTGATCCAGCTGGAATGATCCCGGTCCTGTAACAACTCAGGAGACCGAGGCACCGGGTTATTCCTTATTTCTGGGTTCCCAAAGGGCTGAAATCCTAAATAAATGCCAAAATTAGGGCGCTGTGGGCTGTGCTCCCCGTGGGAAGTGGCCCAGCACTTTGTGCCATCACCTCCAGGGCTGAAGCCACCGGAGAAAATATTTTTCCCGGTGCTCATGGTAGAGAATTCCATGTTACAATCAGCTGCACATTGGATTTTTTTTGGGTGGGGGGGGAAATTTCCAGAATATCCCACTACACACTCTGAGATGAACTCCTGAGGCTGTCCCGGGATACTTCCCCAGCCCAGGAGAGGCCGAGGGAATTTCCACAAGGAAAGAAAGCATCCAGAAACTTCCCTGGGAGCGGAGCAGGCTGTGGGATCCAGGGCAGCAGGGACAGGTTGTCTCCGAGCCGCTCCTGGCACATGTTCCCGGCCGCCTGTTGCTGTCTCCGAACAGATGTGGGCAGTTTGTGGGATGATGAAGTATTGGATCTGTTTCTCCTTCAGGGATTATTCCTACCAAATAAATCTGCAGGTTTATATGTTTAGCAGCTGACGGAGATCCCTTTTCCCTCCCCTTCCCCGTTCTGTTATTCCTCGCAGCCGGAGCCAAAACAAGGCTTTCAAGGCAGGGAGAGGAGGGGGGATGCTCAGGATGGGATTTGGGATATTTTGGAGACAACACTACAGAGAGTGGGGGCAAAACACCCTGCCCAACACGCAGCTCGTGGATCCATCTCAGCTTGTTTCAGGATGGGTCCCGGACTCCAGGAGCGTTGGTTTAACCACCAGGTCATAAATTCGTCTGGGAGCTTTAGAATTTGTGGCCTGGGGAAAGATCTTTCCCTCTCTCCTGGTGGTATGGGGTTTATTCTTTTTCTCCCTTTCTTTCTTTCTTTTGGAGCTGCCTTGGGGTTGGATTTACAGTGGTTTAAATTCCTCTGAAAATATTCCCTGATCAGCCCCGGAGTGGAAGATGGAGAGCGTGTGCTGAAGGAGCCCAACCTGCTGGCAAGGGCATCCCAGGTTTTCTTTGGGAATGGCAGGTTGATCCAGAGGCATGAGCTGAGCCATGGATGTTGATGTTTGGGTGTCTCCTTTTTAGGGAGAGGGCCTGAACTCTTTAAAAGCCCCTCCAAGCCCAGCCTGGGAGGCTCGGTGCTGCTTCCATGGCTCCTGGATGTCTGGTGCCAGAGATCCTCCTGCAGGGCTTTGCTTCCTAAATCCTCCTTCCAGTTCCTGACTTCCCCTTGTTCCATAATCCAATTCCAACTGCCAGCTCTGGAGGAATAAGGGACGTGCAGGAAACACTTGGTCCTTAAAATGATGCGGCGAGTGCTGCACCTGAAAAGCTCCAGCACAGTTTTACCTGGAATATTCCTCAAGGGATGGGGGATTCCTGGAGATTCAGCTGCTCTGGGAAAGGAGCCCAATCCAGCACTCAGTCCCTGCACATGGGAGCCAGGGAGCAGCTGCTGAAGGGTGTCCTGGAATCAGGGAATATCCAAACTTGGAAGGGACCCACAAGGATCAACTCCCAGCCCTGCACAGGACGTCCCAAAAAATCACCCCACGGTGAAAAATCGCATCCTGACACTCGGCCATAATCATCATCCTCATCATCCCAATCCCAAAGGCGCCACGGGGAGAGGGAAGTGATGATGGGTTCAGCTCCTCCAGAGCCTCGGGAAGCCAAGGAAGCAGATCCCACGTGGGTGGGGCAGGAATTGGGTGTTGGAATCTCCCTGCTCCTTTGACCACGGGTTGAAAAGTTGAGACCTCTGCAGGGGGAAGCCAAGATTCCATGGGGAGGCTGTGAAAAACCAGGAAGGGTGTCTGGGAATGAGGGTTTGGAGAAGGATGGCAAGGACACAGCTGAATGCACGCACTGTTGGAATTGCTGATCCCCTGGAAAAGGGCTTTTCCAGCTCCAAGGATTTCTCTGATTCCATGTTTTCCTCGGCTGCTGTGTGTGGGATGGGGATGTGGCCGTGCCCATCCATCCCCTGGGAATACCAGGCCATGTCCCTGTGGGAATGGTGGCTGCTGAGGTGTTTTTAGGACAAAGGGAATACTTGGAGCAAGTCTGGGACAAATCCCTCGGCTCCAGAGTTTTCCAACCTCACCCTTCGCTGCCTTTTCCGCCCCTCCATTAAAATAATTAATGAGATAATTAAAAGAGCACGGATACAAGAACAGGATCCATGTGGAGATGGGGAAGCTGCTGGAATCCTGACTATATCCCTGACTCCTGTGGCCAATCCAGGGAACGTGCCTCTGGAGGCGTCTCCCGGACCGTGCTGAATCACCCAGCAATTTGGGAAGAAAAAAGCTGGAGCTGTTCTCATGTTACCCGGGAAAAGCCAATGGAAGTAGGACAGAGCCACCTCCAGAGTAAAGCCTGGGGTTAACGCATTTCACAACAGCAAAATCTTTTCCCAGCTCGTCCCTCGTTTAATGGGTAAATGGTGGGAATTGCTGTGGAATCCCACAGGGACAAACCTGCTCCCGGACTCATCCCCCCTCATCCCACAGCAAAGCCAAGCAGGGGAAAAAAAAAATAAAAATCTTATTTGTAGCGTGTTTTAGACCCAAATAACACCAAACAACCCAATTTTTTTTGAATTTTACATCCCAGTTTGTGTGGACGACCACGATATTACACAGCTTTGAGGGAACTTTGGCAGCTCCCCTCGCTGCTTTACAGCACAGTTGTTCTTCGAAACAAAAGGTTTGGATTAATGGTGTTTTAATGTCCAGGATATGACAGAAATGAAATGCAGGAACAGTTGGCTCGCACACTGGGAGCCGAGTCAAGCTCAGATTTGGCCGCCAGCCCGCGGAGCTCCTCGGGGACACCCGAAAGGGGTGTGAACATTAACTCATAGAGCCATAACCCCGCTGCTCCCCAGCCTGCTCAGCCTCCCACTAACGCAATAATTGAATCAAAACCATCCTCAATTGTGCTAAAAACAACTTTGAATGCTGGAGAAAGGCTCGACAGCCCAGCAAACCACACATCCCGAGCTATTTAAAGGTCTGGATAACTCCGTTTTCCTGCTGAAGGTGAACCTCTGGCACAGGGCGAAGCTCTGGTTGCGTTTATTAAGATTTAACAAATTACCCCCCAAAAAAGCAGCACTGATTTGGCTTTTTTGTTGTTCCAAGGCAACATAAATCCTCTAAATACCCCGAGCAGAAGGCAGGGATAATTATCACTGAAATATCTCTGACATTTCCTTCAGGGTTTGTGAAATCCTCAAGGCCTCTTTCTATCTTTGTCAGTGCCTTCCTCTGCTTCCTACGACCACGTGCCTTAACTCCTCCATCTCTGCAGCCTCCAGCTCTTCTGTTCCATTGTGTGCTTGACTTCATTTCGGTGCCAGCTCCTTCCACTCTGTTTTCCTTTCTTTTTTTTTAAATTTTTTTTTCCCCCCTCTTCGTTTTGGTAATTGGGAACAGGCAGAAGTTTGGTTATTTAAAAAAAGGAAAAAAAATAAAAAAACCAACAACAACAACAAAAAAGAGTGTTCCGTGTAATTGAGAGAAGTTAACAAAGCGTGAAACGAAATAAAAAACACCATCCGGTGCTGATGTCAACGTCCATAAATGCAGGAGTGTTCAGAGGCATCCAGGAGAGATTGGAGCTGCATCCCTGCTTTTGGAATGACTCCCTTGCTGTTGTTCCATGTTTTTGGGAGGTTTTGATCAGATAATCTTCTGGCCTGTGGGATCTGCTTGAGTGCTTCGGGTCTCCTGCTCTGGGCACTTGGTGTGTCGCTGGTGTCAGTCTAAATTATCCCACACACGACCCTCTGGGCACTGCCTGGGGGTTTGTTCAGAATCCCAGAATCCCAGGATTCCAGGATCCCAGAATCCCAGAATCCCAGAATCCCAGGATCCAAGAATCCCAGAATCCCAGAATCCCAGGATCCCAGGATCCCAGAATAGCAGAATCCCAGAATCCCAGAATCCCAGGATCCCAGGATCCCAGGATCCCAGAGCTGAAGCTGGAAAAACATCTCAAGATCCTGGAGTCCCAGCTGTGCCCAATGCCCACCTTGTCCCCAGCCCAGATCTCCGAGTGCCACCTCCAGGAATTCCTTGGCCACCTCCAGGAATTCCTTGGGCACCTCCAGGGATGGGCACTCCAANGGGCACCTCCAGGAATTCCTTGGGCACCTCCAGGGGTGGGCACTCCAATCCTCCCTGAGAGCTCCTTCCAATGCCTGACCATCCTTCCCAGGAAGAAATTCCTCTTCCACAATTCCTCAAGGGTGGAATTGTGGCCACCCTTGATGAACTCACCTTCTGCTCTTGCTGAAGGCCAGAAATGCCCTTATGGAGGGAGAATTAATAGGGAAGAAACTCAATATCCACCGGAGTTCCAGGAAGAGGCACCTCAGTGGTGCTGTCAGGCTGGGAGCTGGGAACTCCAGAGCCAGAATCCATCATTTGACTTCGTCACCAACTGAAAAGTCCCCAAGGAGAGAGGGACCAGCAGATTTTCTTCTGGGTTTTTCCAGCATTTTCTCTCAGCGGGCACATCCACGAGGACAATGCCCCCCAGCACATTTTCGCTGGTTTTTTTACTCCTTATCTCCAGGAGGATGGATTTCCCTGGAGCTGGGGGTGTCCTGCCAGGGGATTTTTCCCCCAGGGTGGAGCAGCGTGGTCAGGTTGTGCCTCCAGCAGTGCCGGTGGCAGCTGCTTCGTGTCTGTCACTGTGGCCCCAGCATAACACGGCAAAAATCGATTCCTTCTCCTGTCCCCACCCCGAGCCCCTCAGCAGCAAAGCTGATTTCCTGGTTGTGATTAGGGATGGTTTACATCCACTTCCCAAGGTTGTTTTCCTTTTATTTCCTACCGTTTAAACAGAATTCCGGGGATCGTTGCTTTGCCCGCACATCTGTGCTTCCAACTTTGCCAGCTCTGGGATGCTGGAATCCGGCTCATCCCAGAGGATTTGCACGGGCTGGGGCTCCGACCTGGACTTCTCCCTGTGAAATCCCAACCCACTCTGTCATCCCACCACTTCCAAGTGGAGCTGGAAGAGGCTCCGCGGGAATTAGAGCACTTAGAGGAAAGTGTGATGTTAAATCCCGACGTGCCAAAGCCACCGGGATGAGTAATAACGAGGTGTCAGACTGACACTCATCCTCTTCCCATGGAAAAGGGGGGGATGGAGCTGGCCCGAGCCGGGCTCAGGCAGGAGGAGCCGTGGGGATGGATGAGGAGCTCCTTCCCTGCTCATCCTCCCTCCAAGGAAAAGCTGGATGAGCTGGGTGAGCGGATTTCTCTCCTCCAGCCAACGCTGTCAGCACGAGTCCAACCCTCCCCTGCCCGTTCCCATTCCGGGAGGAGGGAGAGGGAAGGTGAAAGGGAAACTGGCAGCCCCTGTGAGCTCATTTTTCCCTGCTGGAATTAAGTCATGCTGCTGAGTAAAGAGGTGGATTCACTTCTTCCATGGATTCCCTGCCACGCTCCGAGGGGGAGTGGAGCTCGTTCCTTCAGCAGATTTGGGAATTGTCTGTCCTGAATTCCAGGCACCTCTTGGCCTTTCCCAGAGGGAGTTTATTCCTTGCTGAAGGCAGAGCAGGAATTTCAGGTGGATTGGGAGGCTGCACCTTGAGGAAAGGTCATTCCTAAAGAAAAGGATGCTGGAGTGGCCATCAAGGGCAGAGCACCTGATCCCCTGGGAGAGCAGAGTGGATTTGGGATCAATACTGGGAATGACAGCTTGACTGCACCCACCCCTCACGGGATTCCCTCACCTCACTCAGCAGCTGGACTCTGGGATTTACCTCCTTTACCCCAAAAAAGAATCAGAATATTTCCACACCGTGTCCCGTTGGGAAAGTCCCACTCGGGCAGCCAAAACAAAATGTTCCGACCTTATTCCCACTAAATTGTGCCAGAAGCTTTGATTCCTCCTCCTCTTGTGCTGGTGTGGCTCCGTCCTCTGCCTTTGGCAGCATCCCTCTGGTTTTATGAGCTCTGGGAGGGGTTATTAACGCCATTCCCAACTCCCTGACTCTCCAATAAAAGAAGTGGTTTCTCCAGCCCTCAGATCCCAGCTGGCTCCAGAGAAACAAGCGGCGTTCCCAAAAATCCCTGTGCTCACCTGTGCTGGGCAGTTCCCAGGGCATTGCCTTTGCTCCGAGCCAGCAGCAGGGAATTCTGGGGAATTATTTCCTTGTTTCAAGCTCTCCTCCTTTCCTGCTTTACCATCCTTATAATTCCCATTCCTGGGGGGTGGATACCTCCCTCTACCCTATAAAAATCCAGTTATCCTGGTTATTCCTGCTGTGAATAATGGATTGAAGCACCTGCTGTGGTGTCTCAGGCTGGAAGATCCAATGCTTAAAGCCGGAGTTGTGACAACTTCAGGAGAAGGCAGGAAAGGGACCGTGCTCCCTAAATGATTCCCATGGATATTTCAGGAGCAGGGAATACACAGAGGGTTTAATACCTTTTTATTTTTCATATCTGCCTCTGCCTGCCCCGGATTCACAGGGAGTGTTGTGATATTGTCCTCCCAATTTCCTGGCTTCACTCTGAGAGGCAGAGCAAGGAGATGCCAAGGGAAAACCAGGAGGGCATTCCAGTAATTCAGATGCAGTGATAACAGGAAATTCAAGTGCCAACAAGTCAGGAAAAGGCATTTGGGCAAGAAAACTGGGATCACAAACTCCGCCTCAGTGAGGCCTCGTTATCCACAGATCCATCCATTCCCCTCTGGAATTTTACAGTTATTGGCTGTAGGACTCAGACTGGATCCCTGCTTCATGAATTCCAGCTCCAGCAGCCTGGGATAGTGGAAGGCTGGGAGATGGAACGGGAAAAGTTTGGGTCTGTTCCAACCCAAACCAGTCTGGAATTCCATGAATGTCCATTCCTCTGGATCCAGAGCAATCCCTGCACTGGTTTTCCAAGGAACCACCCAAGGGATAACCCAGGGACACACAACCCCCAGCACTGCCCTGCCATGGGGAAATAATCCAGAAATAAACATTCAGCAGAGGAGGAAAAATCACATTTTAAAACATTTGCAATTCCACAGTCCTTATCCATAAAGGATCCGCATTCCCTGGATTGGGAAAGGGCTGGATGGAGAGGGCAGTGTTGTGTTTGCTGCAGCTGCCATAAAATCTCATTCCAAGGCTGCATTTTATTCCTGGAGGTGCTTTTGAATTAAGGGTTTTTAGCAGCATTTCTGACTCAACCCTAAACATGGCAACTGTTGCTAACAGTGGGCAGCAATTAACAAATTAATCTCAACGCAGGAACACACTGGGGACCTGCTTTTCCTGGGAAATGAGAAGGGAATTTTGCCCTGCTCCTTTGATTTAAGATGGTTTGGGGTTTTTTTGCCAGCTCCCCAAATTTTGCACACTTTCCCAGCCTGATGCGCCTCAGAAAAAAATCCGTCCCTTCCAGAGGGTGCAGAGGGGAGGGATTGTCCTGCTCCATCATCTGATGGAGCAGGAGAACACCCCACTGTGGGGTTTCTCCTCTTTCCAGGCTGTTCTCCTGCCAGGAATCTCCTGCTCACCTTGGGAATGCTTTAAGTGCTGCCAAAGTGCTCCTGGAGAGCAGAGATTGATGCCACCAGCACACCTGATCCTCAAGGAAACTCCATAATGGCCCCAATTCCTGACATTTCCCGTGTTTTTCCCGAGCTCTGCAAGTGAGGATTTTCTTGGCTCTCAGGAGAGGCTGTGGGAAATCCAAGCACCCAAAATCCAGAGGCATTTTTGGCAGTGGAAAAGGCAGGATGGAGGGAGCACCCGGAGCCAGCCGGGAGCACGTCCCCCTCATCCTTCACCCACCAGCAGCCTGAGGGGAAAAGTCATTTTATTAAATTGTCCTTTTATTGAATTGTCCTTTTGTTAAAATATCATCTTATTAAACCTTCAGCAGTGACTGCAGAGCTGCTGCAGCTCGGCTGCAACCACATAAATCACCCTAAAAGCACTTTTTTGTCATTAATTTCTGTGTTTCAAGCAAAGAAAAATACAAGTGGGTGTGAGGAGACTCTTGGGGATGATCCCCGCACCCGGCTGGGCCATTCCTGACCTGTAACTGTAAAAAATCCCACAGAAATCCTGGAATATTGTCATTCCAGGCCATGGGTTTTCAGGAAAACACCGAGAGGAAGATTTGTTATCCAGGGAGTGCTGCAGCACCACACAGCTTGGTGTGCTGCTTTATTTACAAAACAGAATTCCAGGGAGGAAAGGCTGAGGAAAGGCCGAGGAAAGGTTGAGGAAAGGCTGAGGAAAGGTCAAGGAAGGGCTGGCTGAGGAAATTTTGAGGAATTGCCGAGGAATTCTTGAGGAATTGTTGAGGGGTTGTTGAGGGATTGTTGAGGAATTACTGAGGAAATTTTGAGGAATTGCCGAGGAATTGTTGAGGAATTGTTGAGGAATTGCCGAGGAATTATTGAGGAATTGCTGAGGAATGGCTCCCGTGCCTGGCCCGGGAACAGGAGCCCATCCAGCCGGGCTCCTGCTCTCGGGAATGCTCCATCTCCAGCAAAACAACACAAACCCGGGGCAGACAGCGAGGAAATCACCCCGTGACAGCCACTACAAACATTCCGGAGAACGTTCCAAGGCACGCCAGGCCAGGCCAGGCCATGGTGGGCCCGGCTGGAGCGGCCTCTCCTCCCTCCCTCCCTCACAGACCTCCCCGCTCACTCCAGCTCCTTTTTCCCTATGATTTTTTCCCACTGAATTGGACAGGACACGACTTCCCATTGCTCCCAAATTGCTTCCGTGGGCTCGCGGGGGGTGGGGAAGAGAGCAGCGCATAAATATGGTAATTTTCCCTCTGAGGCCCGGAGAAGACGATGAGGAGAGAGGCTGGATATGCAGATGGATAAATGATTAACCAGGCGCTGTCCTTTATCTGTCTGGAAGTCCTCTGGAAAAGAAAGGTTAAGGGGAAAAAAATCCAGGAGCAAGTGGCCCTGGAGCTCATTAATCCGTCTCTTTCTGTTGGCACCAGGCAGGTCCTTGGCCTCCCAGGGGCTCTCAGGGTTTGCTTCAACATTTTTCTTTGATAACCAAAGCAGTTTTTCATGGCCAGCAGTGACTAAGAGGTGGATTTGGAGCTGTTACCTCACCTTACCCCCGGTTTTTTTCGGATCACAGGACAGCAAAATCATCAGGAGCTGGCCAAGGCAGTGCTTTTAATGTGATTTCCAGCAAGGAAAACTCTGGAGTTTGGATGGGACTGGGTTTCTCTGGAGTTAAATAGTGAGGGAGAGCTGGAAACAGAGGGAAGCATCTGAAAGCAAAACTCTCCCTTAATGAGGGAGTCTCGACCAGCATAGCTGGGATTTTTCCAAGTATTTTCATTGTTTTGCTCCCTTAGAAAAAAGCAGCCCATGTTCCCAATGTGCCAAACATGTCAAACTGGGGAAAACTCTCCCAAGGAGGTGCTTGGGGCAGTGAATCCCACCCTGTCCTGGCCAGCAGCTGGGCTGTGCCCTTCCCCAGCAGTTCCCGGGGGCAACATTCCCAGTTTTTCTGGAGAAGGGATGCCCCAGGCTGTGCATCCCTTCGGGCACTCCGCAGGAAAAAGCTCCTCCAGGAGCATCACCATCCCTGCGGCTGTGGGAAGGGGGAAACTGGGGCACAGGCGACCTAAAGGGGGATGTCCATGGAATGTCGGAGTGGTTTGGTTGGAAGAGACCTTAAAAATGATCCCATTTCCCCCCCAGACCGGGGCAGGGACACCTTGCACTCCCCCGGGCTGCTGTGATCCCCTTTCCTCCAGAGGAAAATGAGCGCCAGGGAAGGGAGGGAAGCAAAGCAGAGCAAAGCAAACCGCTTTTCCCTGCCTCCCCTCAGGGAATGCGGCAGGGGAGGGAGGAGAAGGGGTTAAAGGGATCCATCCCGGCAGGGATCGCAGGAGACCCCCCCCTTGGGCAGGGATGGGGCTGAATAATTCAGCAGCTCCTTAACCCCGGGCCAGCGGCTCCCACTCGCTCCCTGCTCTGCCAGCCCGTCCTCAGGGAGCCATGGCAACGCCCGGGGCTCCAGGAATATGGAAATCGCAAGGATTTCGTCTTGCTGCGGCACAAAAAAAAATTTAAAAAAAAAGTTGTTTGATCTGAGGGCTGCGGCTTTTCTGCAGCTTTCAGCGAGCGAAGAATCATTTCTGCATTCGTGTCACCCATTCAGCCGTCAGTTAGCAGCTCCGAAAAACCCCAAACGCGAAAATAAAAAAGGGCCGAAAGATTATCCAAAGATTAAAAAATAATAAAAAACAATCAAAATAATTTCGTTTTTCTGGGCTGGGTTAACACTTGAGGTGCTGGAGGGATTTCATCGTGATGTCAGAGGGGCTGGAGATGGATCTGCCCTGAGTGTGTCCAAAGGAGTGGGAAATAGGGAGGTTTGGATGGAAATTTGGTGGGAATCACTGCAAGGGGAGAGCCGAGGATGGGATCAGGATGGGATCAGGATGGGATGAGGA
>VYXD01015356.1:0-44830 GCA_013397195.1 Hylia prasina
CACCTGAAGGGCCGCGAGATCGGGCTGTGGTACGCCCGCAAGCAGGGCCAGAAGAACCGGGACGCCGACCGGCAGCAGGTGAGGGACGCGGGGACGTGTGCTGCGGACAGGGGCCTGTTCCTCTGCGCCGTGGCAAACGGCAGATCTGTGCCCGTGCCCAAGAGCCTCGGCAGTCGGAGAACGCCGTGAGAGGGTTGCTGTCGTAGCTGTGTGTGGGTACCGGGTCCGCGCTGATGGAGGCTGTGCTTTCTGCCCTAGAGAGCTGTTGTGCGCATGGACGAGCGCAGGGAAGAGCAGATCGTGCAGCTGCTGAATTCTGTCCACACTAAAAACGACAAAGAGCAAGAAGCCATGTCCTGGTGGTCCGGGGATGAAGAAGGGTAAAGAGATGTAGTTACCAGTTATTTTATTTATGTTGAATTGCACAAACTTTCCATAAGCTGGCAGGAAGATGTGTCAGAAGTTATTTACTTTTACTGAGTGTATTGGCTCAACAAATATCCTCCAGTTTCCCCACATGTATTGTCACACTGAAATGGTTGTAGCCATTGCTGTAAAACTCTTTCATTATTGCTGAGTTTGGCGTATTAAAGTTCTGCTTAAACTCATAACGCTTATAACTCATCTCAAGGCCTACAACAGTAGATATATGGGATTCTTCAGCTCTCTTGGCCTCTGGAATTACTCTTCTGGAGGTGGCTTTGGCTTCTCTTTTCAGTTATTGTGCAGTCTTGGAACATTTGTGCAGTGTCTGGGGCAGGGTCTGTTCTGGACTCGCTGAGGGTTTTCAGGAGCAGCAGGAAGAGGCTGGTGTGCTGAAATGAGGGGACTGGGGCTCCGCTTTGCTGTGGGATCCAGTTACAGGGCAGCGCATCAAGCAGTAATTAATTCTCTGATGATGTTTTGCAGCTTCGTTTGGTACAAAAGAACGTGTTGTTTTTAGATCCTGATGTCAGGTTTTTGGTGGTTAGAGATTTTATGTGGTTTGATGACTTTCACTGCAGTGACAGCCCCAGAGCAGCTGTGGCTGCCCCTGGATCCCTGGCAGTGCCCAGGGCCGGCCTGGGCAGGGCTTGGGGCAGCCCAGGACAGTGGAAGGTGTCCCTGCCATGGCAGAGGTGGCCCTGGATGGGCTCTGAGGTCCTTCCAACCCAAACCATTCCATGCTCACAGTGTCCCATGGACTGTTGGTTCGTTAGCTGCTGGATGTAATTACCTGCACTCTGCATGTGGACAGGCACAGCTGGGGGAATCTGAAATTCTTGTTCTGTGATTCCAGCCCTGCTCCACAACAGGCTGCCAAAGTGAAACCAGATGCTGAAAAAGCTCCTGTAAGACAGACCCCAACCTGCGAAAAAACATCCCTGGATTTGGATGTGGAATATCTCTGTGAAAAAACCGAGCAGGATGCTAATTTAGATGAGCAACTTAAAGAAGACTTAATGAAGAAGAGATCTGATCCCAGATATATTGAAATGCAGGTACTTTTCCCTGTGTTAAGTTGAAAACTTTCAACTGGATTTTTTTTTAATTAAGCTAACCTGAAAATGTAATATCTTGCAATCTACTAGAAAGTTGTCATGATGTTACTTTTGCTAAAATTTTCTTTAGAACTCATAAAGTTCATACCTATCGATAGAACAGTGATTAAAAATGGGAAATTACAAATCTCAGAAACAGAATCTGAAATTTGAAGCTGACATGTTGTTTCATTGGGTGGGTTTCTCTTTCTTTTTTATGGATTGTGTGCCTTCAGTTATGTCTGAAACTGAAAGCACAACCCTGGGCTCTGAAGAAATGGCCCCTTGAGAACAGAGGTTTTGTTTTGAACAGCCACATGTAGAAAATGGTCTTACCCTGAACACGAGTTCTCTCTCCCATACCAGGCCCTGCTCTTGCACCTGTAAACACCTACTTTACCATGTACTGAATTGTTGGGCTGAAGTCATTTTTCTAAATTGAACCAAACTGAAAGCACACATGGAATTAAAGTTACTTCACAAGGGCCCGTGTTTATACAAGTGTTGCTGAGCAGTTTGTCATTATTTTGCAGTTTAGCCCAGAGTAGAGGTGAAGCCTATTCTGTCGCTTCAGTACTGAAAAGGTGTTTAAAGAGAAACATTTTTTCTTTTTCCCCAGAGATTCCGAGAGAAGCTCCCCTCGTACGGGATGAGAGAGGTGAGTGTGTATTTACAGACAGCCTCTGTGCTCCAAAGCAGGGGAAGGCAGCCGTACCTGGCACTGGCAGCAGTCCCTGGTGGCCCTCAGGAAGGGGAGAAGCCTCCCAGGTTTGACCCTGGGCGTGATTTCTTTCCAGGCAGTGCCAGGGGCTCACTGACTGTGGTACAGGGCTCAGTACAGCGTTCTCATGGGAATGTAACTGGGAGTACATGGCTGCTACATACATTTAATCACAGGGCTTCTTTGTCTGCCAGTTAAACTTCTAGAAAGTTCCGGGTTACTCAGATTGCTGTGCTTTCTTCTGTGTATAAAATTGTGCCCTTTGTTGAACAATTAGCCAGTTTAGAATTGAATGTAATGCCAATTAAGCCTCTTCAGCTTTTACCACAGACTTAATGGCTGCATTGCTGGTCCTCAGTGCCATCAGTTTCCCAGTCACAGGAGAAGGTCAGTGACACTAGGGGTTGTTATTAATTGATGTTAATTCTTAGGCTGGTATCCCCTGTATGCAGTAGAAATGAAGTATTCTGATATGTTTGCTTTTGCAGGCTCAGTGGGTGATTAGTGAGCTCCATCCTACAGTTCCTGTATTTGCCATCATGTCATTTCTGATAGCATTTGTTTTTTAAAACAGCCATACTCCCCTTAACAGTCCTTGGGGTGGAGGAGGCTGGGAAGCTGTTCCTGTTTGGTACAAGAAATGTTAAAATACTGTGCTGAAGACCTTTAGTTTGTTTAGTCCAACAGGACAAACTTTTGTGTTCATTCTCCAAAGATCTACAGCAGTCAAGCAGGAAGCAGAAAGGTTGAAAATGTATTTCAGGCTTTCATTTTAGTTCTTTTATGTTGTTTTCATACAGGGTCTAAAATATTTAAAGCTATTGTTGAGGTTGGGTGCGCTTTAAACCTTACACATGGGAAGTGCAAACGTGCAGAAATGACTTCTGTGAGGTTTAAACCAAACTTTTTTTGGTAGCATTACGAGAAGCAGCTGAGCATTCTTCAGCTGCTGATAGTCTGCTCAGAGGTCAGGAGCAGAGCATTCTCCAAATCCTCTACAGTCTGTTTGCAAGAGCAGCTCGGTGAATTGTTTTGTCTGTCTGTGCCAGGAGCTGGTGAAGCTGATCAACACGCACCGCGTGACGGTGATCAGCGGCGAGACGGGCTGCGGGAAGACCACGCAGGTGACACAGTTCATCCTGGACGACCACATCGAGCGCGGCCTGGGCTCGGCGTGCCGCATCGTGTGCACGCAGCCCCGCAGGATCAGCGCCATCTCCGTGAGAGCCCTGCCCCCTGCCCCTGCCCTCTGCCTCTGCCCTTTGCCCTCTGCCCCTCTGCCCTCTGCCCCTCTGCCCTTTGCCCCTCTGCCCTTTGCCCCTCTGCCCNGCCCCTTGCCCTTTCCCTTCTGCCCCCACAGCTTTGCCCTCGTTCTGCTGCAAACAGCACTTCTGCTCACGTGCACTGATTGGGTGTTACAGGGTTTGGCCATCCATGGAGCACTGGCACTGCAGCCTCCTCCTTCCCTGCCTTTAATCACGGGTTAGATCTGTGATTGTAATGGATTTGGGCAGTGCAGGTGCCAATTAAGATTAGAACTAATGTTGTGTCAGGCCCTCTAGAGGTGTTTATTAGCAGGAAAGAATCTGGTGCTCAGTAGTTACTCTCCTTGATAGTTCAGTGTCAGACAGGCAAAGCTCACCCCGCTGCAAGGGGAATTTGCTGCTAATGCCCCAGTGGGTGTGCTCCCCTAGTCTTGGCCCTGGGTTGCTGCTCTCAGGGGAGGAGAGCGGTGCTTTTCAGGGCATTGCTTTGTCATGTACAAGCCATCCCAGTTCCAGGTGTTGCTCCTGGTGAGCAGCTCAGTCACAGATCAGCGTGGTTTTGTTTCTCCCCTCAGGTGGCTGAGAGAGTGGCTGCTGAGAGGGCAGAGGGCTGTGGCAATGGCAGGAGCACGGGCTACCAGATCCGCCTGCAGAGGTGAGCAGCTCCCTGGCAAGGGCCTGTTCCTCTTCCAAGGACACAATTTGCAAAGTAGTTCTGAGAAGAAATGACTGCTTTCCTGCTGATATTTTCCCCTGAAGGAATTCCTGCAAGGAAGGAATTTGGTTTTTGAATTTTAGGAAGAGTATTGAGTGCAGTACTGTGTTTTATGCCCCACGTGACAGTGACCAGCCTAAGTTAGACTTTGTGTAGTAACTCCTGTTTTCAGCTCTTGTAAAAGGTTCTGCTGAGGGCAAAAATAAAATTGATGTCCCTAATCAATGAATTTCAAGGCAAAGTGAAAATACTAAAGGGGAGAATGCTCCAAACCATATGAAAATACTAAAGGGGAGAATGCTCCAAACCATATTTCTGTGGAAAGCTGTGTATTTGCTACACATCTTATGGACTAATTCCTTGGGACCATGTAATAGGTGCAGTGACAGGAGCTTGCAGAGGAAAAGCTTTTATATTTGTATTCGGCTATAATTTAAAAATCTGAAGTGGAGCAGCACATAATGGAACCTTATTGTTGAAGCAAAAGTGCTGGTGAGAGGAGAGCTCAGCTCTCCCAGCATTTTAATTGGAGCTCATAGACTCTCTGTGCTGTTTCTCTTGCTCACAGTGCTGTGTGTGTGAGTGCCCTCTGTGCTGGGCCTGCAGAGCTGCAGCAGGTGGGATCAGCCCCTCAGTGTGCAGGACATGGCCAAGGGTGCCAGGGAGGTCAGGGCCTCTCCCTGCTCCATTCCCCACCCACAGAAGGGCTGCAACAGTGGCCCAATCCCCTGTTCCTGCCCTTGTGCTGAGAGCGAGGGAGGCACAGCTGCACCATGTCTGCAGTGGCACCTGCAGTTGGGGTTCAAGGTTTTAAAGTCTTTGGTTGAATGCGAGAGAACTGAGGAGTTGTTGTTGTGTGTGTTTCAGTCGGTTGCCACGGAAACAAGGTTCAATCCTGTACTGTACCACGGGAATTGTCCTGCAGTGGCTCCAGTCAGATAAGTAAGAGCTCCTGTTCAATGAGACACTGAATGCAATTATGAAATGAGTCCTGAGCTGTTCCAAACAGTCACAGCTCTGCTTTTTATTTTTTTTTAAAAAAGCAAAAGTTTAACTTCTTCCCCTTCTATTTTAGGCACTTGTCCAGCATCAGTCATGTAGTTCTTGATGAAATCCATGAAAGGAATCTTCAATCAGATGTCTTAATGAGCATTATTAAAGATCTTCTGAATGTCCGACTGGATCTGAAGGTCATACTGATGAGTGCTACTTTAAATGCAGAGAAGTTTTCTGAGTACTTTGGTAGGTGAAATGCCTCTTAGAAATGTTCCTCTTGAGTAATTTAGGCTTCTACAATATAGTGCAGTTCTTGAGTTATAGATTGGATTTGTATCAAAAGAAGAAATTACTTCAATTTTACAAATATCTCCCAGCTGCTGGAGAAGCAGTTTCTCTCAGTTTTATCTCATTACCACCTGATAATTGCTTCTGGTTTTGCCTCTCAGACATGGAAACAGAATCCACAGAGTGTTTTCCTAGTAAACATTTACCATGTTCTAGCATTCTTGCTGTGAGTGGGCAAGCAGATTGAACTTTGAGTTGTTTAGTCTCGCAGCTTTTTCCACCATCTGGAACCACTTGAACATCCTGGTGTGCAGAATACTGCCTGCTGCTGCCTGTGCTTTTTTCTTCAGCAGCCTTATTGGGGGTGAATTTGACATCTTCCCTGACAGTTGGAAATGTCCTGTAGACATGGCAGCTACATTGCAGAAATAGTGAGGAATGTTTGTTGCTTCTGTTCCTTCAGTGCAGTATTTCATCAGTAGTTTTAAAACCGAGTTCTGCCTCCCTCCACAGACCACTGCCCAATGATTCACATCCCTGGCTTCACCTTCCCAGTGGTGGAATATCTGCTCGAAGATGTCATTGAGAAGTTGAGGCAAGTGTTTTTTCTGCACATCATTTCACAGAGTATTTGGGGGGGTTAGCTTAGTGTGTGTATGCTCCAAGATTGACTTGGCATATAGAAGAATTTTTTAACAGAAAACCTTCCAAGGGGGGCCTTGTACAGTAATTACAGATGGCACACAGCTACCTGGGAATATTGGCTTGAGGGGTAGAATTATTTCTGTGATGCTGTGGTGAATTTTCAGATCTCTAAATCAAGCTAGTCTTTCTTGCTGTTCACTTTTTTTCACCTCTGTGTTTGCGTGCTTACTGGGGTTGGTCCCTGCTTTTGTAAGATTTCTGTCAGAAGAGAAACTGAAGATTCTTACACATGGTTTAGCTAAAGCACAGCATATTGTCCATTGTTTGGAAATCTGTGCAGCTGCTCTGATTTCCCCCAGTTTCCAATGGAATTGTGTTTGCTCCTGCTGTGTGAAGGTACACCCCGGAAAAGACAGACCGCCGGCTGCACTGGAGGAAGGGCTTCATGCAGGGCCATGTGAGCAGGCCAGAGAAGGAGGAGAAGGAGGAGATCTACAGGCAGCAGTGGCCAGGCTACCTAAGGCAGCTGCAGGACAGGTGGGGCCCAAGTTTCTCTTTTGCTTTCAGTTTTCAGGTGGCTCTGAAGTGGGAACCATAAATGAGTGCTGTATTGTGTTGCTGGGCTTTAGTAGCAGTGGGGTAATGGCTGCAGTGGAAAATGATGATGGAATTGCCTGTGCAGTTGGCTGGCAACCAGTGAAGTGCTTTAGAGGCAGCAGGATTGGCTCCCTTTGCCTCAGAGTTGATCAAGTTAAATTTCAGTTCATTATCTAAATACAAATTGTCGGTCCCTGGCTCATCGATGAAAAGAGAGAGGTCATGTAAGTGCTTCACAGACAGTTCAGTCATGGTAATTCTTAAATTGTTCTGAACTGACAGTAATCACACTGAACTAAATGTGGAGAGTACTTTGGAGGTGCAGGACTTGCTCAAAGAGCTAAGCTGATTGGAGGTGGGTTCATGGCTGGGTGGCTGACTCAGCTCCAGGCAGGAGCAGGAGCCCTGGCTCTGCATGTTCATAGTGCGCAGTGGCTGTGCTTTCCTCACTCAGAGCCAGGGAGAGGCAGGAGCAGGAGCCCTGGCTCTGCATGTTCCAAGGGAGCAGTGTCTGTGCTTTCCTCACTCAGCTCCAGGCAGGAGCAGGAGCCCTGGCTGTGCATGTTCCAAGGGAGCAGTGTCTATGCTTTCCTCACTCAGAGCCAGGCAGGAGCAGGAGCAGGAGCCCTGGCTGTGCATGTTCCAAGGGAGCAGTGTCTGTGCTTTCCTCACTCAGAGCCAGGCAGGAGCAGGAGCCCTGGCTCTGCATGTTCCAAGGGAGCAGTGTCTGTGCTTTCCTCACTCAGAGCCAGGCAGGAGCAGGAGCAGGAGCCCTGGCTGTGCATGTTCCAAGGGAGCAGTGTCTGTGCTTTCCCTGCTGCAGGTATTCAGCAAGTACAATCAGTGCCCTGGAAATGATGGATGATGACAAGGTGGACCTGGACCTTGTAGCAGCACTGATCAGACACATCGTGCTGGAAGAGGAGGTACAGTGGGACTGAGCTGGGGGCAGTGCCAGAGCTGGCAATGATTTTGGCTGCTCACACAGAAGAGAAATTTTTGTTTGCTCTTCTAAGTAATTGAACAGCTTTGAATTACTTTTACATTCAGATGAATACATGCAGGTGGCTCTTTCATAGAAGAAAACCCTGATAGACTGTTCCAGACTGGTCAGTGAGGTTTCAGATCTCACATCTCACCATGTATCAGTGTGCAAGGAGCTGGCTCTCTGTGCAGTGTGTGATGTGTTCTGACCTCTTTTCCCTGTAGGATGGTGCAATTCTGGTGTTTCTGCCAGGCTGGGATAACATCAGCACTTTGCACGAGATCTTGACGTCTCAAGTCATGTTTAAGTCAGGTAAAACCCAAACTCTGTGTGGGAGTTCTGGCAGTGGCTCTGGGGGCAGACTCCTTTTCCATGGGCTTGCTGTGATTGTGCTGGGTTCATTTCTTCCCTTGTCTCCTCTCCAAAGTGCTCAGCAGGTCTTGTGTGTCTGTGGTATCTTTCCTCTGCTCACAACAACTCATTTTTCTCAGTGTGGGAGTGACAATCTGAAAAACAACCTGAGCTGCTCTTGTCCTTTCCCGTAGCTGGGAGAGCTCCCACCTAAAACTAAACTCCACTCTGTGTGTGTTTCCTGAGCACTTTGTCCTTGAGCAGCTCCCCCTGCTCTGCTGACAGCTCCCTTAAATCCTCTTGGTTGGAGGAGCTTTCTTACAGACTTTCAAGTGCTCTGTGCCTGTCTGACACACTTTGCCTTGTCCTTTTGCATCTCTCATATTTCCCTCTCACCTGTCTTTGCTGGGCTCTTGACTCTTCAGATGGTGACTTGCAGTGTGGTTGTGTACATTCCATAGATGCAGAATTCCAGTTTATTGAAAGATTGAGTGTCTGTGTATTAAACCTGAACAATTATTAAATACCTTAGGAATTTAAAAAAGAAGTCAAAATTACTATATGTAACTTCATATATTTTCTTGAACTCATCATGTTACAGCATCATAAAAAAGGCCTTTATACCTTTTCACTTTAGAATTTGCTGTTATGATACAAATACCTGTGATCTCAGAGCAAGAAGCAGTAGCCTGACTTGCAGCCTATTTTCTCTGTTCTGCATAGTTGATTTAATAGATTTTCCTGTAAAATTGGAAGTTTCTGTGCTTACACCATATCTTTTACTGATTTTTAACTTTCAGATAGGTTTATTATCATACCTTTGCATTCACTGATGCCTACTGTTAACCAGACTCAGGTATGCTTCTCTTTTATTGCAATATTTCACAACTACATGCACAAAAAAAAAAAAAAAGAATGAAGCACATGTTTGGATTTGGCAAAGACATAAATGGGCCCTGGATAATTACAGGTGTTCAAGAAGACCCCACCAGGAGTGAGGAAAATTGTGATTGCAACCAACATTGCAGAGACCAGGTAAGTGCCTGCCTGCCCAAAGCCAGGAAAGCTGTGAGTTTAACAAAAGAAATTGAAGAATTTAAAGTATAAACCTGTTTGATGTTCCTGAAAATACATTTGTGTTTGTGCCATTCACTTAAAACACTTTGTCTTTAGAAATATTTATAGACTAAACATAGTTTTCCTATAATTGTTTTAAACAATTCAGCCAACTGCATTGTTTGAACAATTCGACTACAGGAATACTAAACAACTGCTAGAATGACTTGTACAGGATAATCTGAGCTGCCTGTCCTCTCCTCAGAACCCAAGGGGGGACTTCTGCCAGACCAGGGAGAATAAATCAGCTCTTTCTTGAACTGTTCAGTAACAGTTCATAAAGAAATTCCAAAGACATATTTTTTTAATTGCTGACTCTGTTTGGGAGGGAATAGAGAGAGGCCAAACCCAATCCTAGGTCACACTTGCAAAGATGAAAAGTTGCTTTTTTTCCTCTTTTTTTTCCACAGCATCACAATCGATGACGTTGTGTTTGTTATTGACGGGGGGAAGATAAAGGAGACTCACTTTGACACCCAGAACAACATCAGCACCATGGCAGCAGAGTGGGTCAGCAAAGCCAATGCCAAGCAGAGGAAGGGTCGGGCAGGGAGGTAGGAACAGTGGGTGCTTGGGGAGCTTTGGGGATGTTGAGTTTCCAGCAGTGCTGAAGGGTCTTTATGGTGCCAGCACTGCTGGCTCCTGTTCCTGGGCAAGGAATGACTTCCTTGTCTTCCTAGGAGGCTGAATTGACTTGTGCTGTGTTTAACTCCAGAGTTTCCCCCTATAGAAGAATGCTCTGTATTTTATTTTAATTTTATTTTTGTCATTGGCCTCACACCTAATTTATGGGGGTGATGCAGTAAAGTGGAAGTGGCATAAAAATTAATTTTTGTGTTCTCTGTGCCTCTTTCCTGCTGATGGGTCTGTGTTTCAGAAGACTGAAGTGGCTTTTACAGTTGAATACACTTCGGTTGTAATTCTTGAGGAGTTTTGGGAGGGTCTTTGTAAGCAAACAGAACCATAACATCACAGTTTCATGGGGAAAAAAAACCCACAACAAATGACCAAAGCCAAAATAACTATTTCATTGAATCATTGCAGAGTTCAGCCAGGCCACTGTTACCATCTGTACAACGGGCTGCGTGCCAGCCTCCTGGATGATTATCAGTTACCAGAGATCCTGAGGACACCCTTGGAAGAGCTCTGCTTACAAATCAAGGTAAATGGAGGAACCTTCAAAGATATTTATTACCTACTTTTCCACTGGGATAAGTGGTTGAGAGAATAAATTAATGCAACTGTGAGACTAGGGTTGTTAAACCAAAATTCTGTGCGGTGTATTTAGCCAGTAATTGCAGCACCTTTTGAAAATGCACACTTGTATCTGTGTGCATCAAACCCAGGGGAAATAAAATTGTTTGGTATCAGTAAAAGGTGAAGTCCACTAGCAAAAATTTGGGCTGTGCTGTCCCCCAAATATCACACATCTTTCACTCAGAGAAGCTGCAGTGAGAATGCCAGTGAGTCAATTTATATGGTTTCTTAAAAGAATTTTACTACAAAGGAGTATTAGAACTGGTGTGAATTTCCCTTTCTGGCAGTTTGCACTGAATTCCTTATGCAAGCAGAAGGAATGTTATGTGTATGTGAACTGAATGAAGAATAGATCCTTCTGCTACAAATTTCATCACTAATACATTTTTTGTCCTTAGTTCTTAACTAAGGAAATTCTAACTCGAGCTGTGAACTACTCACACTGTTTCAGAGTGAGATTACTGCTAACCAGTTTAGGGCACCCATCTTTTTGCAGTTGCTGTAGGCTTTTGTTGTGATGTTTCTCTCAGATCCTGAAGCTGGGTGGGATTGCCTATTTTCTGAGCAAACTGATGGACCCGCCGTCTCATGATGCTGTGATGTTGGCCATAAATCACCTCATGGAGCTGGTAAAGTGTTGCTTCACGTGCAGGATTGTTGTGTTCAGGGCTGTGGCACTGTGTGTTACCAGGCAGGTCTGGCTCACAGCTCTGGCCATTGCAAGCTTTACCCTTTGTGCAGAGCCTCGAGGGACCCTCCCTCACATAATGCAGGATGCTTCTGGGCCTTATGTGGCTCCAAACCTGAGCTGCTTTTAGGTTCCCTGCAGGTGTTGGTTTAACTCCCTCCTCCGTACCCCCTGCTGCCTCCCAGCCTTCCTGTTCCAGGTGGGTCAGTGAGGAGTTGGAGACAAATGAGGCTTGTGGGAGAAGCACCTCGTGTGTCATTGTTCCCTTGGGTGCTGGAGAAGGAGAGGTTCCTGGGACCTTTGTTCTGCTGACTCCTTGCTCTGGTGATATTTGTACAAATGAGTCGTAACCATAAGTGGAAGCATCTGGTTTGGCTATTAGTGGGTGATATCCATGTACCAGTGGCTTTTCAAGGAAATCCTCCCCATTTGACATGAGGTGTTTGTTCTCTCTGTGTGCCCTTGTGCTGGCAGAACGCTCTGGACAGGCAGGAGGAGCTGACTCCCCTGGGTGTCCACCTGGCACGGCTGCCCGTGGAGCCGCACATCGGGAAGATGATCCTGTTTGGAGCCTTGTTCTGCTGCCTGGACCCCGTGCTGACCATTGCAGCCAGCCTCAGCTTCAAGGACCCTTTTGTCATCCCTCTGGTAAAGTCTCAAGGATGACAATTACATGTGGGAGTTTAAGAGGAGGATGCTGGGACTTAGTGAGGTGTTATAGTTTAAGAGCACTTCCATTAATGTCATGGTAATTACATTTTTATTAGTGAGATTGCCTTGGCATACTATGAATTACCATTTTTCCTGTGGAATATTGGAAATAACTGTAATTTTCATATGTTCCGTACAAAGTACTGCTGTACAGATGCACCTGAATATGGAAAAGAGAACTGTCCTGTCAGTCTGGGTATTATATAGGTTCTGCTTTTTAGGGCAAAGAGAAAATCGCAGATGCAAGAAGAAAGGAGCTCTCAAGGAACTCGAAGAGCGACCATCTGACTGTGGTGAATGCTTTCACTGTAAGCATGTTTTCATGTGGTTTTTTTCTTCTAGAATTTTAATTTGTGTAATAGAGATGTTCCTAAGGAAAAAGCTGATTAGTTTATGCTCTGTAACTTACAACAAAGGGTGCTCTGGCAAACACAGCCAGGTATCATTGCCTGCTGGGGAAAAAGGAAGGTTGTGATTCAGCAGATTGTGAAGTTGTGTTTTGCTGCACTGTGGTGTGTGCACATATACAGAGACATCAAAGGATTCACTTTCTCCCTGGTAGGGAACATATGACTGTTGTTTGTTGACCTCCAGCTTTGTCCTGAAGTTTGTAGTGTGTGTTCACTTCCAAACGCCGTGGAACTCCGGTTTTCATTTCTAGGGCTGGGAAGAGGCTCGGAGCTGTGGCTTCAGGAATGAGAAGGACTATTGCTGGGAATATTTCCTGTCCTCGAACACCATGCAGGTAACAGCATCCTGCCAGGCTCCAGAGGACCCTGTGTTGGGGAAGAGGAGGAACCTTTGGTGCAGCATCATTCTGGGGCAATTTTTGTTGTTTCCTAGATGCTGCATAACATGAAAGGGCAGTTTGCTGAGCATCTCCTTGCAGCTGGATTTGTGAATAGCAGAAACCCCAAGGATCCCAAATCTAACACCAACTCAGGTGACCGTGGAGGGAAGGGGAGAATTTCTCCTAGCTGGAATCTCAGCTTGCAGAACTGCCTCACTTCTTTGCTGTCTCCTGCAGGTAATGAGAAGCTGCTCAAAGCAGTCATCTGTGCTGGCCTCTATCCCAAAGTGGCAAAGATCCGGCCCAGCTTCAGCAAAAAGAGAAAAATGTGAGGGTTTGGTTTAACGGTGGTTTGTATTCAAGGTGTTTTCTACGTGGCATAATTTGGCAAGGTGAAGCAGTGGCTTGAGTTGCATGAATGAATCTCACTTTAGAGTTTGAGTCACGGTTGTGCATTACTTCCTCTGAGAAGGGTGGGATCATTGATTTTTTAACATCTGGCTTTCTACTAACACCTGAATTAATTTGTGTGACCTTATCATGCCATGGATAATGTTACATCATCTCAGTAGCACTGCTCTAAAGGGGTTCTACAGCAGCAATTCAAACACTGTCACTTCTGGTTATTTGGGAAGAGAGACCCCAGGGACCCTGGTCTGTTGATTTATCACTTCTTGTATTATCAGACTCTTTTTGTTGTTTTTTCTTTGAAGGGTGAAAGTTTGTACCAAGACAGATGGATCAGTTAATATCCATCCCAAATCAGTGAATGTGGAGGAAACAGAGTTCCACTATAACTGGCTTGTGTACCATTTGAAGATGAGGACCAGCAGCGTGAGTCAGGGCTGTGCTTGAGGGGTTTCTTTGTTTTATGATCCCTTTTTGAATGAGGCTGGATCAGGGTTCAGAGGGGACGTGAACAGCCTTTGTTCTGGGGCCTTCCTGCCCTGGGCCATTCCTTGTACACACCACCAGATGATGCCCTTTGTCATACTGGGGGTATTGCACCACAAATAATGAACTTACGTGGTTTAGTTCTTGGGGCTTTTTGGAGTATTTGAGGTTTTTTAAGGTCTGACAATACAGGTGTAAATTCTTTTATTTCAGTGTATTTTTTTTCATTTCAACCCAGTCTTAACACTTCTCAATATGCTGACATTTTTTCCTTTCATTGTTATGGAGCATCTGGTTTGATTTCACCACTTTCACAGTGTGAAAGACTGAAAGACTTGGGACCACTTTTGCCCTTGTTCAGTCTGATTTCATGTCACTTTTTTTGAACTGAGTTGCTTCATGCATCTTCAGAATTTGAGTAACTGAGTAAGGATCTTCTGGAATTCTGTAGCAGTCTCATTAAGGATTACTGATGGCACTTGTGATATTTTGAGGGTGATCAGACAATTGTGTTGTTGTGCAGATTTACCTGTATGATTGTACAGAGGTGTCTCCATACTGCCTCTTGTTCTTTGGAGGGGATATATCCATTCAGAAGGACAAGGACCAGGACACCATCGCTGTGGATGAGTGGATTGTTTTCCAGTCTCCAGAAAAAATAGCAAACTTGGTCAAGGTGACTGTTTCAAAATAATGTACCTGGAAGGCTCAGTGTAACACTGTTCTGCTTAGGGATTTTTGGATTTGATATTCCTGTGTGCCTACTGATCCATCACTCAGGGAGATACGTTTGAAATGCGCTCCCAGCCAGCAGTTCAAGCACACAAAGTAAACAAAAGAGATCTAATTTTGCACAGAAGCTGTAGGATGACTTGGTCAGTCCAGGCAATATCCACATAGATAAGGAAACATGAGAGTGGGGCTCCTCAGTTAACAGGAATGGGTTCCCTAGAACTGTTTAATATTATATCCCAGAAATCATACCTGACTCTTTTTAATTTTATTTTTATTTTAAACCAGTCTTTTTAATTCTGAAATAGTCAGCTAAGTGCTGGGTGGGCTGTTAGAGGCATCACATCCAGAAATGGTCATCTCTCATCAAAGAGGCTGGGTTTTGAGAGACAGCGTTTGATCCTGAGAACAGCAATGTGGAAATGAACTGATGGGAGAAGAGCAGGTGTAAAGGTCAGGAGAACAGAGGGCCTGAGGCACTGGAACCTCTCTGTTGATGCTATGTGTAGCTCTAACTGCTCATCTCTTTCCTTTTTTCCTTTGTTACAACACTTTCCAGAAATTGAGGCAAGAACTTGACGATCTTCTACAAGAGAAAATAGAAAACCCCCGTCCCGTGGACTGGAATGATATTAAATGCAGGGATACAGCAGTGCTGACAGCAATTATAGACTTAATCACCACGCAGGAGAACGAGGCCGTCAGGAACTTCGCGCCGCGCTTCCAGGGCGAGCGCTACAGCTGACACACCTCAGCCCAGCCAGCCCAGGCACCTCCTTTTATAGCATTTCTTTAGCTAGAGGAACAACTTCCGTAGGGTAAGCTGCTGGTTCCCTCCTCTGAGGAGCAGTTATTCGGAGCTAGCTGGCAGTATGTGTACGTGCATGTGTTCTGTGCTCGGTGTAGCTTTGTGAGGGAGAGAAAGGCAGTTGTTGGATGGTGTTCTTGTCCTGCCGTAGCTGTTTTTCTTTGTGTTTCTTACCCATCAGGTAACAGATATTTAAGAAACTTGCTAAAATACAGCTTAATAATACCTAAACTGTTTGGGGTTTTTTTAATGGGATGTGGTGAGTAATTATGCTTGCTGTGTTATTCCAGCTGTGCAGCAGTCTGCTCACCAATACTTCCACAGAAGGTAATTACAGCCTAATTAAACTCAACTTGAAAACACATGTTGAATTTCTACGGCGGGACGAAACAATCTTCAGAAATTCTTCTTTTTTGCATTTTATCCCATTCAATTAATCTTCCTTTGCTTTCTGTCCCCATCCGTCATCACTACTGACTGAAATTGCATATTACAGAAAGCATGGCTAGATAAAAGTTGGGTTATGTGTTAAGGTTTCATTGCATTCAAATTGTTTTCTGTTTTTTTTTTATTTTTAAGAATTTCACATATGAGTTATATTATTCCATTAAGAGTCCTTTTTTTGTAAGTCTTATTCAACTGTTCTCAATGTTTTGAATGTTCTGTTTTGAATGATCTCCAGCTATGGAAGAGTATTTGAATAACAAAGTTTGTTAAGGATTTGAGGTTAATCCTTGAGAAAAAAAGCCTGGAAATATAACTTTTCTCCCTTCTTTGGTGTTTTGTTGGTTTTTTTCCTTTGCAAAAATGACCTTAATCATCAAGTTCAGAAGGATTTATGTGCTTTATCCTGAAGAAAGCAGAGCAGCTCAGGTGAAAGTTGTAAATCAGAGTTACTGGCTAGATGGTGCTTTCCGTGGGGTTAACAAGGGCTGGAGGGTGCCAGGCTCCTCATTGCCACTGCCAGCTGCACAGAACTGCCAGCTGCACAGAACGCATCGTTTAACTGCCCTCCCCACCACCAACTGCATGTTTCATCCTCAGGTGTTTTAAATGAGGAGGCAGAGGAGGAGAATCACCTATGCCTGGTAATGCTAGAGCCTGGGGGTTGGGGATGCCGGAGGGAGTCTTGAGGAAGGGGAAAAGAGACCCTGGCATTTGCGGGGAGGAAGGAGCCAGGCCCGGAGCGTTCTCTGGGGGCCAGCCGGGCTGTGAGGGCGGCGAGGCTGCGGGAGAACCGGGCTGTGAGGGCTGAGAGGCTGCGGGAGAACCGGGCTGTGAGGGCCGCGAGGCTGCGGNAGCCAGGCTGTGAGAACCGGGCTGTGGGGGCTGCGAGGCTGCGGGAGGGCCGGGCTGTGAGGGCTGCAGTGGCTGCGGGAGAGCCGGGCTGTGAGAGCCGGGCTGTGCGGGCCGCGAGGCTGCGGGACCCGCCGGGGCTCGGCTCATCGTGGGCCGCAGCCGCTCCGAGGAGGCAGCAGCCACAGCGTCGCTGGAGGTAAGCTCCGGACTCAAAGGGAAGAGAAAGGGGGACTAAATTAGTGATAACTGTGTGAAAATGGGAAGGAAATAATTTGTAATGGGGAATTTCTGTGCTGGAAACAAAGGGCGTCGCTGGGGCAGGAGGGAACAAAATGGCGCCCGGCCCTGAGGGGCTGCGCGGGGCTGGGCACGGCGGGCTGTTCTGCCGCACAAATCGGTTCTTTACTGAGGAAAAGCTGGCCCTAGTGCTGTTATTGGCGTAGCTACATTAAATGTAATGAAGAACACACAGGCTGGCACATGGTACATGCATTATTCTCCTTTTTCATGAGTTTTGCAGTACTTAGAAGGAACGATGGCTAATTTCTTATTAACACAACAGGAGGGCAAAAGGAAATGGTAATGCTAGAGCCTGGGTAGGATGGCAGTTTTGGCTGAAGATGAGTTCCCTTAAACCCCACATTGCGGAGGCTCAGGGCCACTCCCAGAAGAAATGCTCAGAGGGGTCACAGTCAGATGTTAGGAAGTGACTGAAGTGTAAACAGTGATACTGCTGTACTTTTTCACAGTGCTTAAAGTACACAGCCTAACATACTCTTTTATAGGGAAAGGTACCACAAACTTCAGTGTTCTTCAGAGCTGGCAAATGAGCATAAATGTTAGGGGTGCTGGTTTAGAGTTAATTTTCCTTGCTAGGAGTGTGATGCTCAGGATAAAGCAGGGAAGTTTGGAGTGAGGCCATTTGTCCTCTCAAATCCCCGTTATCTGCACGGAGCCCCTGCCCTGGGGCTGGCTGAACATCCCCCTGCCTTCGGGAAGTGGGGAATTCATTCCTTGGCTTGCTTTGCTTCCACATGCAGCTGTTGTTTTAAACCATCTTTATCTCAACCCATGACTTCTCTGACTTTGCCCTTTAGAGTCTCTCTCCCATCCCACTGTGGGGATGAGCTTAAACTACCACATCAGGTTATTGAGATGTTGAAGAGGTAATGCTGATGTAAGGTTTGTTACTTGGTTTTAAAAACAGCCAGCCTGAGATAAAGAGTGGTCAAGGTCATGTTGTACTTCATGAAGTCTGCTTCTGTCTTAGTTTCTAGCACCTTTTAGAACTCTGGGTTATGGAATGTAACAAGTCAGTGATGTAGTAAATTCTGCCTGACCTTCATGTTATCTCCAGCTTGCCTAAATGATGGCATTGTGATACAGGTGTTGAAAATCATTTGCAGATCACAGCAGAAAAGCCTTGGAGTTCCTCAGCCTTGGTGCCAAGATTTACTGTTTATTTTCAACACTTGTGTTCTCTCCACTTGTTTTGCCTATATGTGTTTAGAAACAAACTATACCTGGGGAACCCAAGAACTTCTGTGAATATATTTTGATCCAGGATTTAAGGTGTGTGCATGTGAGTGTGATGCTTTCTGAGCATATGTAGGGTGACTAAAGCTGTGCTTTTTTTTACCTTTTATTTTCAGCAAATTAGCTTTGCATAGTGCAAACAACTGCATTCTTTGCTGCAGAAGTCAAGAATAAGGCTGCACTACAGCATTTGTTCAAGTTTAGCAGACAGAGATGTTGGATTTGTTATGCAGCAGAAAGGACAGTACCAAAACCAGCTCGTAGGTGTGCCATGACTGCGGAGATGCTGGGCCAGGTTCAAGTCAGGTGGGCACTGGGTTTCTGAACAGGAGCCCCTGTGCAGCCACCTCACCTTGCCTGGAGATCTCCTGTGGGCAACTGGGAGCCTTCTATTGGCAAGGGAAGTTAGAGAAGGGAGGGACACACATTCCATGCTCTCTCAAAAGTAAGAGCTGATTTTACAGTAACAAACTCCCAGCTACCTTCTGTCACTGCCGGGCTTCTAATCACGAAGGGGGTACTGGTGTAAAGCCCCCCAGTTAAAGGGGAGACTGTGTGTCCAAAGTGCACAGGGGCTGGGAAGGGGTTGGGATTTCAGATGATGCCCTTGGCAATAGCAGTGCTAGTAGAGAAGTCTGCCTTCAAAATGACTTTTTTCTTTTTGCTACTGGCAATAGTGTGGAGTGGCTGAGGGGGGCACTGGGGGCAGGGGCTGACCCTGGAACACCCTGCAGAGCCTGAGGGGGTTCAGCACCGGGGCAGCCCTGAGGGGTCCCTTCCAGCTGTGCCAAACTCCAGGAAGCAGAGGGAACTGAAGCCTTTGCCCTCTCCCTCTTAATGCTGTCTCAGCACTGAGATGTTGTCCCTGGCCATTGCTCCAAATCCAACAGGTGAAGGGGATCTGTGACAGGTGAGGTGGGACACAGGAGGGTGCTAGTCAACTTTACAGAACAGGAACATCTAAAATGTTCTTTACTGAAGAGATTTAATTTCTCTGACAAGAATGACACGATCAACTGCCAGCTTTATGGCATTAAAAAAAAAATCAAAACTTTTCTTAGTAAATATTTAAAAGCGTTTTATTGATTGTTGTCCTATAAAATCATAGAAGTCTTTTAATTCCTGAAGAACTGTGTCCAACAATAGGAAAAATGAAAAATATCTTTACAAAACATTACAGCATTTTTGGAAAAACTAGGTATGAAAAATATATACAGTGTATTAAAAAAATCTGAATAAAATTAATGCCTGGATTTATACATTCAGTTATGTGTTAAACATCCACATGTATACAATAAAATTTGTTAAAACAGTAGCAATATTTTTACTATGTTAAATAGTAAAATTTAACTTTGTTCAATGTACAATTTCATTACTATTTTATCAGTCCACTTATAAATTAATTTGCAAGGCTGTATAACCACTGTCACACTGTCCAGGTAAGTATTTTTGTACAAAACTGCTGCCTTCCTCATGTAGTTTAAATTATTAGAGCGACATCTCCTTACAAACACCCAATTCACTCACCACTCAAATCAGCATCTTGCAGGACAAAAACCAGCATTCGTCCCCTTTGCAGAGGCTGGGGAAGGCAACAAGAAGAAAGCCTTGGTACTACAAGTTGTCCCGTCATTTCTAGAGACCATTTGCACACTGCTGAGTCAGCAGCTGGTCCTCAGAAGGGAGGGTTTTATCACACAGCCCCACAGCTCTGTGCAGACCCTGCCCAGAACTCTGCTCACCCTGGAGTGCAGTTGCTGTTCTCACCACACCACGCCGCGGCTCTGAGGCGCTGAGTGAAGTGCAAGACCTGCTCAGAGCCCTGAGGAAACGGGACACAACTGCCCCTGCAGCAGTGACTGCAGCAGGACCCCCGTGCTAGGATGGAGCAGCAGCACCTGCTCTGCAGTGGGGTACCTCTTGCTGGCCTTCAGAAATCCTCTGTCCCCAGCAGCCTTGGAGCCCGTGTGAGCAGCCTCACGGGGCACAGCTGCACGCTCCTCGCCGAGGTGGTGCCAGGACAGCCCTGCATTTGCACTGGAGAGGTAGGTCAGCCTGGACAGAGGGCAGGGCTGGTCACTCCAGGTGCCACACAGGTGCTGACACGAGGGGACGTGTCCCAAAGCAGTGTCTGGGGCTGGGCCCGGGGGCCCAGTGCCCTGCAGAGTCCTGCTGCTGAGAAGGAGTTCAGGTGCTCCAAACCAGACGGAGGCAGGAGCTGCACAGGAGCTGCACAGGACGCTGCTGCACGGTGCTGCTGTGGGAGCCGTGCAGAGGGAGGGCCAGTCTCCAGCGTGCCCCTGCTGGCTGGTGCCTCTGCAGCCCCGGGGGCGCCGAGGACACGGCTACACGTTGGTTTCCAGCCCCAGCAGGCGCCCCATGCGCTCCATGTTCTTGTCCAGGGTGGCCCTGCAGGTGATCTCCCTGGCACACTCGGAGGGGAACCAGCCCCTCCGGCCGTCCCGCAGCCGCTCCCCCTCGTACCAGCCTGCAGGGAGGGACAGCGCTGACACCTCTGCACCTCACCCCACACAGCCTGCACCTGCCTTGATGGCAATCAGGTACCACTTCAGGGTCGCTTGGGCAGATGATTTTAATACAGCCAGACTAGAGGAAAAATAGTGTGTGCAAAGTATTGCACAGTTTCATGATCTTTTTTGTCATTCAAATGTAGTCTGAAGCAATGCTATAGTACCACTATAATCTGAAGAGAGCAATGCAGCACAAGGGACAGGATCTCTGATTTCACAAGTAATTGAGCAACAGCAAGTTAGAATTTAATCCCTCAAGTACTGACAGTGTCCTGCATCCCTGAGCCAGCACTTGGTGCTATCAGTGCAGTTGTGGGCAGGTCCAGGCAAGAATCACTTTGATCTTGGGATACCTGATCCTGTGGAAAACCTCAGCAAGCACTCTGTGCCAGAGTTGCAGCAGGAAAGCCCAGGCCATGGCATGACAGACTGGGGATTTCTTGTTTCTCTTGGACAACCCTGGCACTCACTGGAATGTCTGAGCTCTGTGGTTTTAGACAAATTCAATTTCCTATTTGTGGACACCTCCCATGCCAAATCTGGCCAGCAGCCACGTTCTACAGCTGGTTGTATCTGCTGCTTCCTTTAGAAACCTGAACCCAAATGCTCACGTTTTCCCTGGAAGCTGAACTTTTACTCACTGCAGCCCAGTGCTAATAGGAAACAAGTTTTTGTAGCTGGATCCCCCTGCAAAGGTGACAAATGATACTGACAAGCAAAATCCTCACTCACCATCACTGACTTTTTGATAAACCAAAACGACATCAGCGACTTGGAGAGAGAGCTCGTCGGCCTGCTTGGCTGTGTACGTTCTGATGATCTCCACCTGAGCCAGTGCTGGGGAAGGAGTGAGCCAGGCTCAGTTAAACCAGTCACAGAGCAGGGCGTTTGTTACAGCACCGTTTATTGGAAAATTTCCACTTTCCCCCATCACTTTGGGTAGCTGCAGCCCGCCCCAGCCCCACTGCAGGCAGTGCTGCTCCCCTGTTGTCACTTACTGGTCCTGTCCGTGTGCTGCCCGTCGCTGTCCTGGCCCAGCGCCGTGATCCAGCGCGCTCTGTCACTCCTGCAAACAGAACCCACTGAACTGACTCCTGCCCTGGACAGTGCCCAGCACTGAGACCGCCAGCATCTCCCTCTTCAGCACCTGTCAGTAACCCTGGGTATCATCACTCTGTTCTCTGCCGCCTGCACAGGGCTGTACAAATTCTCACCTGACACTGGTACTTCTGTCCCTGAGACCCAATCACCACAGGAGGTGGCAAAACAGGATCAAACTGTGCTGGAAATCTTTGTATCAGAGAAAACAGTTCGGTTTTACCTGCACAAAACTGTTCCAAAGCTCAACTCTCTGAACTGTTTGGCCTTGGAAATTCCCTTCCCATCCTTCTCAAAGGATAAGACTATAAAAATAGGTAACCTAAAATACAGGAATTCTTTTCAGATTCTTGCTCTGAGTGATGATCAGCTGGACTGCTATTTATACTGCAAACAGCACAGAACAAATCAATAATAAGTCTACAGAACAAAATGTCTTTTCATAGAAAGCCCAGACAACTAAATATGTCCTGCATTTTCTCCCCAATAAAACTGCATTTCCAAACAAGTCTGAATCATCTCCTGCTTTCATAATGAGATCTTTAATGGAAAGCACTGATGATCTTCAGTTCCTTTCATGGTTATTCTAAACTTTGAAAGCCAACCTAAAACTATGGATTTTTCCGGGCAGGGACACGTCTGGAGCTCTCCCTTTCATGTCTCTGCCCGGCCTCCAGCTTCCCCCAGAAGAAATGAACTCTTTCAGTGCTGGGAGGTCGTGTGGAAGTTGATGGCACATGCACATCCAGAGCAGGCACTGGCTGCTGCTGGTTTCTAAGGCACAGCACCCCTCAGTGCCCGGGGGAGCAAGGAGCAGGGCTCCTGCTGCTCTGCTGCACCATCCAGCCATCGCCACCAGCCACCCCAGCGCCCTGCCCAGGGCCCGAGCACTGTGCCTGTGCCCACACAGCCCCACGGTGACACCCTCTGGCAGCACTGACTGACCCTGGGGCCCGAGCACTGTGCCTGTGCCCGCACAGCCCCACGGTGACACCCCCTGGCACCACTGACCCCGGGGCCCGAGCACAGGAACCCGCCCAGTCTCTGCACTCAGGGCACTCGAGGCCTTACCCAGAGTTTAAATTAATAACCCAGAACAAGTAGTAAAAATAAAGAAAGAAATACTTTCTACTTTGTGCAGGGCGGGAGCAGCAGCCCGCGGAGACCATTAACTGTACTCACTGAGTCTCTGCCCCCAGCAGCATCTCCACCCTGTCCCCGGCGTGGTTGCTGAGGAGCACCAGCCTGAAGAGGTGGGATGCGGAGTTCCGTCCGTGCAGCACCCCTGCCGTGTTCTTCCCAGGAGAGGGGCAGGGCTCCTCCCCGGCACAGGGCAGCACCAGCAGCTGCTCCCGCAGCGAGTGCTCCGTCACGTTGTAACTCTCCTCGCTGCAGGGCACGGCAGAAGGAAGAAAACACCAGTTAAGGGTTGGTTTCCCGCTCGCTTTGTCTGGAAGCAGCTGCAGTCGCCAACACATCTAACACCACGGTAGGGACAGTTCTTGCAGCACCTCCAGCTCCACCAACTTCTGCCAGTGGGTTTGTGTTGGAATCCTAGGAACTCAGAATTTGGGGTGTTAACAAAGCCCCAGTTCAGCTCTCAGGGTACATTTGCACCGGTGTGCTGTGAAACAAACACTGAGATGGCTTTGGGTTCTTTCTGCAGAACAGCTCTGTGCACCCCCAAACGATGGACACAGAACATGCTCCTGATCCTGCTCAGATGCTCTGAACCAGGGCAAGGGTTGGTTGGGGCTTGATGTTTTGAGAGAGGTGGGTTTTGGTTTTCTTGGCTAACTTTGGGGATTTTGTGGGGTGTGTTTTTTCCTTTTTTTAAAGAAGTCAGTTCAGTATTTTAGTCTGAATAACTCCTTAGCCAAGGGAAGAACTGGCAATCCCAGCTGGGAGTGCTGCCATCACTACCTGGGAATCTTGGGTCTGAAAAATAAATGTGTCTATGCATTTGTGCAATGAACAATAAATGAATTTCTTATGAATTAATCAGCTAGTCTGTACATGTGCACAGCTAATCACAACAGCATTTCTTACTAATTAATCAGCAGATAAACCTCTGCAAATCCTTCCTACTCCTCACTTCCATCCCACAAACCCGCTGGATCAGAGTCCTGCTGAAGGGAATCCAAGCACGTGTAAAAGCAGTCAGGGCACGTCCCAGGAGTCCTCTGGAGTCGCTGCTGCTCTGATTTCCCCCTGCCCTTCACCTCATGCCTAACCCAGCCCCCAGCCGGGTCTGGGCCAGCAGGACTGCACTGACCTTCCCAAGCACCGGCCACACCTCGCCTGGCCTCCCCCAGCATCCCCACACCTGCTGGCCCCACTGCTCCTCTGCTTGGCAAGCATTATGCCATATTTAATGATTTTTAAAATCAGATTGTGTCTGCACACAGCAGGGGCTACAAGGACAACTGGCAGAAGAAACATTCCCAATAAACTAAAAGCTGGGCAGTGATGAAAAGCAGATTTTTCTCCCTCTTCAAAACCTTGTGCCGTGGCTGTGTCCCCTCTGCCCAGCCCTGGGAGCAGCCCTGTGGCTCCTCCTGTGCAGCACCTCCTGCGCAGCACCCCCTGCGCAGCACCCCCTGCGCAGCACCCCCTGCGCAGCACCTCCTGTGCAGCACCCCCTGCGCAGCACCCCCTGTGCAGCACCCCCTGTGCAGCACCTCCTGCAGCTCAGAGCCCAGGCCGGAGCAGCTCCAGCACAGGGAGCCGGGCACAGCCGGGCACTGCCTGCTGAGCCAGGCTGGGATCAGCTCCAGGTAAAGCCTCACAAATGCCACTTCTAGCTCTCGGTGAGGAGATGTCTTAGGGAAATGTTAAGAATCTTCTGAGATTCAAGGGCTCAAGGAAAACCACAAACATTGACCCCAACTAGCAACAAACATTTCTGTCCCCTGCTGTGGTGCCATGGCAACACTGTGGGAGGGAGCAGGGCTCACCCAGAGCTCGGGCACTTGGGCAGAGGGAGCTTCATGCTCCTGGAATTGTGGGAAGCGTGGAGGGGAAAGGACATTCCCAATACTTTATCCTTCCCAAACTTCTGTCTTTGCTAGGGCATTAAGAATTATCTTTTTAATTTGTCTGACAATTTGGAATCTTTATTGTGTTTGCCAAAAGTAAATCCTGTTTAACAAGCAGTTACTTGTTATTTGTAACCCATGACAGAGGCTCAAATAACTCCTGAACTCCTTCCACAGCCAGGATCATGTTAAAAGTCACTGTGATTCAAGGACTGAACACAAAAGAAGTTTTATACTGGTCAAGCTCTTACCTCTTCTTCTTGGTGATGATGAGGACATCGTTGAAGAGGAAGAAGTACACCTGCTGCTTAGAGGTTCTTTTGGAAAAAAGTCCAGTGTCTTCTACATATGCTGTTAATTCTCCCCTTTTCACCAACCACCGTGAAGAGGAAACCAATGGAAATGGCTGCAAGGCAAGAAAATCACACTGTAATCCTTCCAAATTAGAGATGTTTTTAAAAATAGACAACAGAGTACGATCCATTAGTGAAAAATGCTGGAATAAACTCAAAGCTCAGAGATTACAAAGTGTAAGGGACTCCATCATGGCTGTAACACACAGGCAGCAGCTGCAAATACCTGGGAATCACTGGGGCACCTGTCATCACTGCTCATGGAAAACAGAAATGAGCACACCTGACTGATCCCACCGGGGATGGAACAGACTGTGGGACCTCCCGAGGGCACAGAGCACAGCCTGACTTCAGGAATGTGTCTGCAGGGTGAGAGCAGCTCCTGAAGCACGAGGGGACATGGGAGTGTCCTGGGTACCTGAGGCTCTCCTTGGAGCAGAGGTGACATTCCCTGTGCCCGTGTCACCCGGGGAAGGAGGGCAGGGCTGTACAAACCTTCCTCTCCCCGGGGTGTGGGTACAACCTCCTGCCTTCCCCACCTCTGCCCATGGCCCTGCTGTTCTCACTGGGGCTCCTGAGGTGTCTCACTGCCCTCTCAGCCTGTACTGACACAGGACAGCTCCTCTCCTTATCCAGCTCGTGTGGATGGAGCAGGAGCTCCCTTTCTCCCTAGGCGAGGGCCAGCACCTGCAGCAGCTGCACCCAAGCCCCAGAGGATCTCAGCTGCCTGATGTGAAGACTTGCCTTTCTCAATCCAGATTATTCCCAGCTGCAGGAGACACAGAGCCCACAGGAGGACCTTTTGTTCCTCTGGGCCCTGAAGGTGGAGGGAGATGTGGGACTGTCCTGGTCACACGGATCCCTCTGAGGCTGCCCCGAGACAGATGCTCCAGGCAGACCAAGGCCCACACTAATGAACACAACTGCCTGCTTTCCCCTCATTTAAGCACCTTTCACGTGCTTCTAAAAACCATTCCTTCATGCAGTTTGTCAGCTGCCTTCCCCTTCTGCATGAGTTGGCTTTTTGTATCCCTTAATCCCTCTGCCGAGCCAAGCGCAGCCTGTACCTGCTGGGCCAGACCCAAACCCAGCGCTGGGACTGCGACCTCACTGCTGCAACAACAAGCACTGCCTCCCAAAACAAACCCCCACACTTCTCTCCTGAAAAACAGGCAAAATGTAAGAACAAAAGCTGCTGGAACTTAATTAAAAATTTAATTCTACAGCTGAGCCATGTACACAAGCAACACGAGATTTGAGTCACTTCCCTTGGGCTCCCATGAAGTTCTCCACAGTTACATCTAACAAAATAATAAACAAATCTCCAAAACTCTGTGAGACTGGGCAAGAACAGACATACTTTAACTAATTTATAATGGCTATAAAACAGAATTACAGTCTCATGATGATTGGTTTACAAGCAAAAAATACTTTTAAAAGTTCTATTTGAGGATGAACAAAAAATTCCTCTAATCTGTACTCCAGATGAGTCCATCCCATTTTTGTAATTGACTCTCTTCCAGAGGCAGCTTGGTTTTAGTTTAATTTTTTCTTAATTGCCAAAGGAGCAGATCACGTGCACTATGTCCCTGCTGTAGAAAAGAGGCTCTCAGAAGTGAAAAATGCATTTAACCAGAGCAGGGCTTCCCCACCCTGGGGCCCCAGGGGCTGCAGGGGTGGGGCTTGGGTGCACAAAGGGAAATGTCACACAAAAGCACAGAGACAAAGCCCCCAAAGCTGCTGCTGCTGCTGCTGCCAGGGCACCAGAGGGATGGACAGGGACAGGGAGGGCTGGACAGGGACAGGGGGGGATAGGGACAGACAGGGACAGGGACATGCAGGGATAGGGCCAGACAGGGACACACAGGGAGGGACAGCACAGCAGGGACAGCCAGCACGTCCTATCCCAGGGGAAGGTGAGGGACTCCAGCCCCTGCAGGCCCAGACCCCGAGGGACTCCTGGGATCTGAGTGGAACCACAGAGCAGCTCAGCCTTGACCCTGGGCTGGACTTGCTGCAGACTTGAGTCTGTTACCACCCGTCAGGAAATGCTCTGGTGTCACTTGTCAAGTGTTGTATTTGTTGTTGCTATAAGCAAATATTATTACTTTCAATTTTTAGATGAGGTTTGAGAATAATAATACTTTAGGCAAGTTGAAAATGTCTTTTTGGAGGCAGGATTTGCCCCAGGCCTGACCCAGAGCCTTCAAGAGCTGTGATTTTAAAACCAAGAACTAATCTCCACTCACTACATGCCTGATAATGAAACAGTCTTCTCCCAAAAGAATCCTCACTGTGAAATTGTATCAGACATCAGTTATAGAAACCGCATTGTAGCAAACATTGAATAGAAACAATAAATGTACTTGAAGTCCAATAAACCTCCCTTACCTATGACTGGGTCTGCTGATGTTTCCCACAAAACACTGATTGTACAGGAAATTTTTAATAAAATCTTTGATATTCCACCCTTAAGGTGAAGGACAAACACCCCCTGGATCCTCCCCTGGCCTGGAAGTGTTTTCCCAGGCACACCTTTCCCATCGGGTACATCAGCAAATCTCAGCACTGAGCAGCAGCCTTTGGCCTCTCTCCTAATGCCAAAATCTTCACAGCAGCTTTCTCTTTACAGCAAAGAACAGGCTTCACTCAGTATTTATTCAAAATCCCTCGTGCTGTAGCATCACCTTCTACTAAAATTAAAATACCTGACCAAAAGATTTAATTTCTGTTGTGCCACAGCAGATCACTTCTTTGCAAGAATCACTGCGGGGTACAACCATGCTGGGAAAGTTCCACAGTTCAGTGTCCTGACAGGTCAGGAGAAGGATCCTCATCCTACCTTGACTTTGAATTCCAGCTGGGAGTTAATCGTGTACATCATCTCCGTCCTCTCCATCTTGCGGGCGCCCTCATTGCACAGACGCACGAGCTGCAAAGAGAGGGGCTGAGCAGGGCCCTGGCCTCGAGCCCCCTGCACCAACTGCTGCTGCCTTGGAAGGGCTCTGCTGGGGACACAACCCCCAGCACAGGGACACAGTGCCCAGGGCAGTGCCCAGGGCAGTGCCCAGGGCTGGCCCCACAGCTCCCCTCACCCCAGTGATCCCACAGGGCCCCCACAGTTTGTGACTCTCAGGGGGAACAAAGGCTCAGCCCCAGCTCTGGCTGAGCAGGGCCACTGCTCTGATCCAAGCTGATGATCAGCTCCAAAGACACACCCTCCTCCCAGCTGGATTAACTTCCCACACACAAACCTGGAACCACCACGGTATCATCCAGTTTGGGATCCTTTCCCAAGTAGGGAGCAGCAATTCTGCACAAACCCAATCCCCAGTGCCCTTCCTTAAATACAACAATGCTTCAGTGCTCTTCCTGCCTGCATTATTTATGCATGGAAAACATCCATTTTTCCCTGGAAGCACACAGGAATAATGTGAGAACGTACCTTGCTGACTTCTTTCAGAGCCTGCTTGCAGTTCTCGTATTTTGCTGAGTCCTTGGGGGTTTTCTGGCAAATAGTCTGAAACAAAACATCAGTAACTTCAGAGGGCCAAGCAGCTCAGATTGCAACCCACAGAGATTTCACATCTTAACTGAAATGCAGGAGCTGAATTGCAGCTGTGGACTGAGGTAAAGAGGGAACACCAGGCACTTGGTCACACTAAGGAATGCCCCCCTGGAAAGGTTTGGGAACAAAGTGATGCTTTGCACCTCTCCAGACAAGGTTTATACAACCATCTCCAAACAAAAAACAAAACTGAGAGAGTTTTGGGAAATAAAATGCTTGACTTGATTGTTTAGATTGTTTCAAAGAGGGGAAGGAGGCATAGGAAAGAAAAACCCAAGAAGGGGAAGGGACTCCCAGTGACACACTGCAGGAACTCTGGATTATTATTCCATTTTTTACCTAGCACTGTACTGCAGAGAAGGGAGAATTCAATGTCTGTGAATGAAATAACTGTCCAGGTGATCAAACTCATCAGTGCTCAATTTAAAAATATACAGAACAAAATGATCAGTTCTGTTTCTGGCTCCTAGCAGTGCTGGAATCTGAGCCTGATGGCAATCTGCACTCCTGCTGGTGGTCCAGTTCCTCACTCAGTCCTGGCCCCTTATCTGAAATACCCCAAATCCTGGTGGGAATTCTGCCTGACAAACACTCCCTGGCACCTCCATCCCTCCAATCCCTGCACAGGGAGGGACAGCCCAGTGCCACTCAGGCAGTGCCACAGCTCCCTTGGGAATGGAGTCCACCCTTCAGGTTCCCAAGAGTATTCCCTGCCAAAGGGCCCTCACCAACCCACACCACAGCAGGTCTTGTTTGTCAGCTGCAGGGCTCACTTCAGTCCTAGAACCACAGACAATCCCTCTGCTGGTTCCTTCTGAGCTTCAGAACTATTCTGACCCTTCACTGTACAATTTTCCCATTAGAACACCCAAGTATTTAACTTGTGAATGGGGGAACAGGAGGGCCCAGTCCCAGCAAACAAAGGCAGCAGGAATCCATAATCCACAGCCCAGGACTGGTGCAAGGGAGAAGGCACGAGGAGACTGGAGAGAATACGAGAGGGTGTTAAGAGTGCAAGAAGAAGCAGCAAGGAGAGAGGGAAGTGGGTGTTCTCACATCCATCAGCAAGGGGAGACGAGTGACTCTCTGCATGGGGAGGATGAGGAAGGAGATCATGGGCAAATTCCGGCAATCCTCGTGGGACTCGATCCGGGACAGCACCTCCTTAAACGCTGGATTTGTGGCTCTGGGAAGAAAGAGGATGAAAGAATTCAATGGTATGTTTTACCAAACGATTGTGCAAGTTGCTAAATTTTAAATAAACCATTATTTTACAAAAAAGGAAGTCAGTCCACCCCAGCCTTCAGCTTTATTCCCTCAGATCCAGCAGCCCCAGGTGTGCCACGCAGGGCCACTGTCACACTGTGACACTGAACTGATGAAGGTGAGCCTCCCTGGCAGGAGGGGGCCGTGCAGCTCCCACGGGGCTCGGGCCCCCTGAGAGGAAGGTGCCCCTGAGGGACAGGCCTGGCTGGGAGGCCCAGGCTGGCCCGGGCTGGGCAGTGCTCACAGCAGTCTCTGCAGGGTGCGCTGCTGATACACCTCGTTGGTGCAGTACTTCACGTAGGGGTCGAAGGTGGAGCCCGCGTGCCTCCCCACGATGTCACTGATGTCATCGATGAAAATGTTGTTCTGGTGCCTTGCCTCCAGTTCTTCAAAGAACCTGGGGGTTAAAATGAACCGCTCACTTTCACGTGCAAATAGCATCTTTCTCTGCCAGCGTTCACCTGGCACAGTCAGTGAGGCAGCAGCCGGGTCTGTGCCAGGGTGAGGCTGCCCCTCCCCTGGCAGGGCAGTGCTGGCACAGCCCGGGCTGCTGCTGCCCCTGGCAGCTCAGCACAGGCACTTCCACTCTCCCCCTGCCACAGCCAAACGGCATCACTGAGCTGGTCAGACCAGAATTTCCAGAAATGGGTTTGGAAAAGAAATGAAGCTGCTTCAAACACACATTAAGACATTTCCTCTTGCAATTAAAGGCAGCCCAGCACCAGAAGTGCTCGATGGATACAGGTATGTGTGGCTGCTGAGCCAAGGACAAAAGCCACATGGAGCAGGGCACGGTGCTCCACGTCCTGCAATCCTGCACTGGAACCAAACATGGACTGGAAACACTGAAAATGGGCACAGAACCCAAAATCCTGAGCTGGCTCTTCCCCAGCCATGCTTGTTCTGACAACTTCCCTGTTGTCTGTGCTCTGTCCCACGTCTGAGTCTCTCTGGCCACTGGGAGCCTCCCACTGTCCCCAAAGCACCTGGATTTCCATCATGCTCACTGGGAATCCCGAGTCTCAGGGCAGGAACAGCTCTGTGGGTCACCCCTGACACATGACAGGCTGTCCTGGCTGCAGCCTTTGTACATCAGCAATCACTGCAGGAATCCTCAACACCCTGGAGTCAGCAAGTTCATAAAAAAATTCTCGTATAGGACACAAAACATTAAGGAAATACTTAAAACACGTGAGCCCACATTAAGCTCCAATATTTTGAAATCTACTTTATTTAATTTCAGCCCTTTATTCCATTTTTTCATCACTAACAGTAGCTCTTCAAACCTGCCACCTTTTTTCAAGTGATGTTCTCCACAGTTTGCTTTGCAAACACACCTCAAACATGTGAGAGGAGCAGAACAGGATGAACAGCAACTGGGCTGAACCAAATTCAGGCACTCTCCAGGAGTGCTTAGAAGCAGCTGCTGCACTGAGTGGCTGCCAGGCTCTCACTGGCTCAGCCACAGCCACGACAATAAGTGGATTTGGTCTGGTTTTGTTTTTGTGAAGTTGTGGCACAGTGAGTGCAGATGGAGTGGCTGATGAACAGGGCTCTGCCTGCAAGGGCTGAGCAGAATCTGTCACAGCCCTGCCACTGCTGGAGGCACAGTCCTGCAGCACCTTCTGCCCCAGGCAGCCTCTCCCAAGGCACAACACACTGGGAGCTGCCACAGACTCCTCCTGTGCTGTGGATCTGGGGTGTAGTGTCAGGAGCAGCCCCAAGGGGCACATAAATAATTAAATGGCATAAAAAAGAGCCTGGAAGTGTGGAGTCTGCAGTGTCAGCCACAGCAGAGCCCCATCCCACACTGGGATTTGTTTCTCTCTGCTCAGACACGTTTATGGCTGGGAACCTCCCACTGCTGCCAATTCACTTTGCTCAGGAAAAGAGGAAATCCAACATTTCCTGCTGTGTTATGGCACCCTGACAAGGTGTTGGACCCTGCTGGGCACAGCTTCCACCTTCAGCATTTATCTGGTGCTTCATCAGTGACATCATCACAGACAGTCACTGTAAGAACAGTAAAGATCTGGGAGAGCAGAAGACAAAGAAAAGAAAAAGGGAAAAGAGGGAAAAAGAGGAGCAGTATATCACAGTCCCATCTCCAAATATGTCCCATAAGGAAATCCTGCATCAAAGTTTGAATCAAAAGGTGTAGATTTCCACACCTAATCTGTTAATTATTAGCTACAATCAATAAACCACACACATCATAAACCCTTTCATTTACAATTTTAGGACAGATTCTGCCATAAAGCTCAGGACTGAGGGATGGAATAATTCCATTCAACTTAACCAACAAGGAATTTGCTGTGGTGTGTGCAGCTTTTTTTGCTGAATGTCAGGATTTACTTCAAACATCTCTTTGTTAAATTCTGATTAAAGTTAGATCCAATTAACAGGAAGTCCAACAGCACCACAGGACAGAATTTGATTTCCCTGATCTTGCCCTTGCATTGTTTAAAAGAACCATCCACTCTGCAACACTCCTGCAAGTTCAGAAATGCAGGTTTAGCTCCAGAGACCACTGGGGTGGCAGCCAGGAGAATTCAGCTCCTTCCCCCTGGGGACAGGGGCACTGCAGTAACAACTGCCAACTTGAGATAACTTCAGCCAGAAGTAATAGAGATTTCTGATTAACCTCTCCAAACCTGACCCTTCCCACCAGGAACAGAATCTGAACATCTGCAACATTATTGTTATTTAGGGAAAGGGAGGGGGATTTAAAACACTAAAAAGGGGAAAATAGTCTTATTTCCATAGAATTTTTATGCTGAATCAAAATCAGTTTTTACAAAAAAAAGTCTGGAGAGATGGTGATTAATGTGCAGAACTGAGAATCAGTTTGTCTGGTGAGTTCCCACAGCCTCAGTTATGGAAACCAACACAGAGCCCCACACACAAATGTAACACCTCACCCTGCAAACTCACAGCCCATAAAACTCCTTTCACGGGGCAATGCCCAGGGAGCAGCTGCAGAGCCCAGGAGGAGGAGCTGAGCCTGCAGCCTGTTTGCTCCCCCTGTGCCAGCCCTGGCCCCAGGGCCTGTCCCACTGCCTCTCCAGCCACTGAGAGTGCTCTGGCAGAAACCCAGGGCCACAGCAGCCCTGCCCAGATCTGCTCCAGACAGATTCCCCAGACAGCACCTGGCCAGAGGTGGCACCTGCAGGACAACAAATGTCCATTCAGCCAATAACTGCACTGGGACAAGGGAATGGGAATGTCCTGGATAAGCCATGAACCCATCACAACCAGAGTGTTCACATTCTGTGATTCTGTGTTTAAGACAGTTTAAAACCAGACAGAATCTGCTCAAATGGTTTTGTTGGGATCTTTTCCTGCTCATGCTGCTCTGGTATGACAAAAGCATTTGCCCTTTGCTGGCCTAATGGCAGAGAAGGCACAAATGCCAAAGCTTTCCTCTCTCCTGTAACTTGGAGATCTGACCCTGCAGACCAGCTGTTCCTGAAGACACCGCTTGCTGGGTGCTCCGACTCCTCTTTCCCCAGGGGGGCTCCTGGGGGGCTGTGCCCTCACTGGCCTGTCTGCCCCTGCTGTCTCAGACCATTCCTGGCTCATTCCTGGCTCATTCCTGGCTCAGGGGCTCCCTGGCACCCCCAGCCCAGTCTGAAGCTCCTGTCAGGGGCTGGAGCAGGGAGGGTTTGGGTTCCAGCCCTCCTGACCTGCACGGCACAGCAGGGCCACGAGCTCCAGCTCCCTGACACCACCTTCCAGAGGTTCCACAAACACTCACAGCTTGTGCTGCACAGATTATTCATCTCCACTCCCCTGTCAGAGACATTCCAGGGAGCTCCCAAAAGCAGAGACAGTCTCTGCTCTCTGTGTTCTGCTTCCAACAAAGGCAGCTTTGTTCCCCCAGGAATGGCCCTGTCAGGCACTAAGGGCCTGTCCTGGGGTTGCTGGAGAGCTTCCATTAAACGTGTTCCAAGCCCAAGTTCCTAGACAGAGCCTTTAAGCAGATTTGACTAAAGGTTTTTCTAAAGTATTTTTATCAGCTCAGGTTCTTCAGCTCCCCAAACTTTTGCCCAAGCAACCAAAACCACTGTAACTACACTCATACTCAGGTTTTGTAGTAAGCAAAGGCTGCTTAAAATACAGCAGAATGGGACAGATGGTCTATTTCATAACAAAAGGGTGGATTTTGCCACTTTGAAACACCTTGGAAATGGAAAGCAACAGTTTGGAGAGATCAAGCTGGTATCTGGTTTAAAATCACTTCCATTATTTACACAAATTACTCAAAGGCAGCACCAAATTTTGGTTTAATTTAACAGTATTGCAAAACTTGGGACAGAAATTACGTTTTCGTTCAAGTTTAAAAAGGAGTTATGACTTCTGATTTTACCCCAAGTCATAAAAAACCAAGTTCTTAAACCATGAGACTTCACAGACACAAAAGAATAAGATTATAATTTTAGGCCAGTGTGGTATTTTTCCACTCTTTTTTCCCCTCTCCCTCCCACTTCCTTTGAAGACTATTATCAAAAGGGATATAGGAGTTCCCCTAGGAGTACTGCCCTCCCCACCCCCACTGTCCTTCACTTTTACACCTCACACTTCCTAAGGAATACCTGCAAAAGGAGCTTTTCCTTACAAGGAAGGTGGGTAAGCTTGGGGAACCCCCTGTCCCCAGTGCTGTCACCCTGGGCTGGCTCTGGGGCCACAGCCCCTGGCAAAAGAGACAAAGGGGGACAAAGGAAGGGTCCCCAGCCAAACCCAAATGTTCTCCTGCCCTACAGCTCCTAAACGGGGTTTGCACTTGGCACAGCACACCAGCCTCCAAAAGCAGGATCTTGTTGCTGCATGAACTTCAGAAGACAAAAGTCAAAGTGCTGCAAAGAGATGTCAAATTCCACAGACTTGGTGGTGTGTCAGAGAAAAAAGCCAAGCAGTGACTTTACAGTGACTGGGAACATGGAACTTCACAAGTTCCACCAAGGTCAATGAGGCTTTAATGCTGAAGAATTCACAACTTTGCAATTTCTACAACAGGGACAAAAGAAGGGGGAATAAAATAAAAAACCATTCAGAATGCTTGTTCAACCTTCAGCCCCCCTCTGAAAGGAGGCCAATATTTCTCTGTTCCACAGGTGAAAAGACCCATGTGAAGCTGTACAGAGCCTCAGCTGAGACCACACTACCTACAGAGGCCAGAGCATCCCTCAGCCACTGTGCTCCCTGCAGGCTGCAAACCAGGGACAAGAAAAGCCACGCACACATTTGGGTGCTTCAGTTACTGCAACACATAATCCACCTGGTGCTGTGAATGCAGAGCAAACCACAAGGAAGCAAAGCCCATTCAGCAACTTTCTGAACGAGTGTGAAGTACTCTGGGAGCACATACATATGCATGTCCTGGATTAAATACCACTGGCAGTAATTACCAGTCACAAACAAGAGTTTTCTGCATTTCTATCGTGTCAGATCTGCCATTTCCTCCTCTCCAGGCACTGTCTGTGGTGTCTGCTTCCCTTGCTGCTGCCTGCAGGCTGCAGGAATGTGCCCGTGGCAGCAGAGCCAGGCCCTGCTGCTCACAGGGTGCCAGTCCCAGGGCAGTGCCAGCCTCAGGACAGCACCTGGCAGGAGCCAGGCCTCCAGGGCAAGTATGGAACTGCAGCCCAAATCCCACAGCTCAGCGAGGCAGAGCTCACTGGGTGCACTGCAAGGAGCAGCTCTGACTCCCTGATCAGCACCAGCTCAGAGAGATTTGAAAGATGCTGATTTCCACCACGACTCACTCTGTGCTTTCCTCCCCTCCCCATTTTCAGAGACACAAATCCCAGGCCAGCCCTGCACTCCTGTGCTGAGCTCTGCCACTTGCACTCTCCATCTTCAAACCAGCAGGAGTTTTGGAAGAACTGGCCACCAGTAAATTGGTTAACTCAGCTTCCAAAAAGAAACCTGCTGCTCTGTTCAAGGATGCACAGGTCTGTTAAACACAGAAATGCCATGCTTACTTTTTGCTTGCTTCATAAACATCCGTGATGTTGGAGAAGAGGTGGTGGCTCTCTGTTTTGGTCATTGTGAGGCTCAGCTCCCTGGAATTTTTAAACATCCGGATCAGAATCTCCAGGCTCAGCAAATAGGAGTGCTCAGAAGATATCACCTCAAATATTGCCTACAAAGTGGAGGGGGAAAAGAAGAGACTTACTAGTGACTGGGCATTTCTCCTTAAAAAGCAAAAAGAAAATGTTGAGTAGGGGTGCAAAGCAAAGTTTTGGATATGAGCTAGAGATTATGACTTAAATATTCATCTCTACTATAGTTGCATCATTAATTAGAAATAAGTGATTTAATACTAGAAAAAAAAGTCTTTTTTAAAGAAAAGTATTTCATATGCAGAGTTTTCAGTGCAACTGCAAACCAGGAGTTTGAAGACAACACCAGGTGTGACCCCCAGAGCCCAGGAGGAGGCTGAGGTCCCTGGTGGAGCCCGGGATCAGAACCAGCAGCACTTTGCTGCTGACGTGCAAGGAAGGGAGAGAGAATCACAGCCCAGACACATCCGGGAGAACAGGAGCCAGGGAAGGGTGCCTGACACACAGCAGGGGCTGGGGCAGCTCCCTGGGGCTTGCTGGGTGCTCCTGGAGCAGCTGGGGGCTCACCTGCACCACATCAGGCTCAGTGCACCCTGCAGCTGGCACACACATACACATTTTAGGTATTTTAGCCTTGCAAGGAAAGTCCTACTGAAAATAATTTTAGTTCAAATCAGTCTGTGACACATTTTCTTTAGCCAAAATATGCACAGAGATCATCTTACTAACAGATTCTGAAAGATGGGATGAGTATGAAGACAGGACTCGGACATTAATCAAGGCAGAAGACAAACAAATATCTTTTTCTGCAGTGACAATGTATATAATCTAACTATAAAGTAATCTAATAGGCTCTAAAAGGCAATTTAAAGAACAGATAAAGAATAAATGATAAAAGGCAGTTTAAAAGAAACACAGCAAAAGCATGAATTGGTAAGGTAACTACAGCTTAAAAATATTTATTTAGGCTCCCACTGAAAGAATTGGCCTCTAAAATTCAAATTAAAAACCCTCAAGCATGAAAACATTTTTGGTAACACTAAAGACTTCACATTTAAAAGGTGTCCAAAGAACTTGTTCTTTTTGAAAGGACGCAAGCATGGCTCCAGGACACACAGACTAAAGGCTCCTAAAGAATATGACTGAAATGTATGCCTTGTCTCAAAAGCCTCCCAGCAGCAGCAGGAGGAGGCTGGGGTGTGTCCTGAGGAGGGATGAGGACGCTGGGGCAGACTCCCAGGGCAGGTGAGTCTGTGGAAGGACAGAGCTGGGCAGGGCCCAGGGACAGGGGCAGCTGCCCAGGCCAGGCTGCACCTCCCACTCCCCCTGCAGTGAGGGAGGAGGGCACAGCACATGGAGAGGCACAGGGAGCAAAGGGGAAAAGGACAGTGCAGGAAGAGGGCACAGGGAGCAAAGGGAAAAGGACAGTGGATGGAGAGGGCACAAGGAGCAAAGGGAAAGGACAGTGCAGGAAGAGGGCACAGGGAGCAAAGGGAAAAGGACAGTGCAGGAAGAGGGCACAGGGAGCAAAGGGAAAAGGACAGTGGATGAAGAGGGCACAAGGAACAAAGGGGAGAGAAGAGAGAAGCAGCCAGTGCTGCTGCCAGCAGGGAGGCCCTGCCCTGCTGCAGGGACAGGGCACGGCTGGTTTCCAGCAGGGACACGGTGCCCAGCACTGCTCACTGGGGTAGGTACAGCCCAGGGGCTCTGTGAAAGCTGCTCTTTGCTCCTCAGTGCTATCAGAACTCCTGTGCCACCTCCCTGTCTGTGAGCTGGGGGTCAGTGTCACCCCTTCCCCGGTGCTGCCAGGCTGCAGCTGGTGCAGGAGCACCCCAGGAGCCCCTGGCACGGACACAGGCACCTCAGCACACACTGGGTGCATTTCTGCTCCCTGAGGAGAGAGCACACTTCACTGCAGGGCAGGAAGCCAAGCAATGAACTCTTATCAACAAGCAGAGCATTGAGCCAGGTGTGCAGTGAGCCCTGAGCAGCCAGCCCCAAAGCACAGAGTACCTCCTGTCTTTTCCTTTCCTCCTGGCTGATCGCTTCTGACAGTCCGTTCTTCTTCACCTAAAAAAACAAATCAATCGGTATTTTTAATACCTTTTGTGGGAAAATGTGACTAAAAAGAGATACAGGACTATCAAAACCTAGAAAGCAAAGCAGCAGGGAGGCCCTGGCTCTACAGGAGTTCTAAACAGGACCCAGATCAGGAGGGCCAGGGAGGGGAAAGGCCACAGCACCACACACGTGGAGGGCTCTGTTCTCTTTGTGGAGCAGGGGCACATCACAGACACAAGACCTCACACCCATTTGTGTCAGTCTTCTCCAAAAGCTCCTAAGACAATATCATCAACAGCTTTCTCTCCTTGCTCCACCTGTTCCCTGGAATTTTAAAGGAGGTATTTATTCCTGCACACAGGCCCTGCAATGCTGGACAGCAGGAACACAGAGGTGCCACACCTTGGTCTGCACACCCAAGTACACACTCACAGGTAAATGCCAATGAAAGTAACACCAGCATTCCAGAGTGGGAGCCACTGTCCTTGGGAACACAAGTCCCAGATTCCCACAGCGCCACAAGCAGACACTTCTGGATGCTGGGCAAGAACTAATTAGGTGTCTCTCTATTAAAAGAATTAAAGCACATTTTAATCAGCAGCCTGAAAGCTTCAGAGCATTCCCGAGGAAGTGCAATGGCACTGAAAGGTGCAATGTCCCTTTTTGCTGGATGCAGTGGAAGGTTTCTAAGAACACACCAACACAGGAAATACCTACAAGCACATGCCCCAGGTCTCAGTGCTCCCTGTGAACAGACACTGCCAGTGCCCAGGGAGGTCCATGGGAATGCTGAATTCATGCTCCAAAGGGCAGCTGTGCTTTCTGCTCACTGCTGTCACACACTGAGTACACAGGAACTCGTGGCACATGAACTCACAGGCCCAGGGCCCAGCCTTCCACTCCCCATCAACAGCAACACTCCCAAAAGACAGAGGCACAGACATGGAGGCTGCTTTGGCCATTTCTGCCAAAGAAAATTCAACACCTAACTTTGACACGTCCAAAATGTTTAAGCCGAAATAACCTAAAAAAGTCACGTGTGTGATACTAAGCAAACAGAAACTTCATTTAAGCTAAGAACATGAGCAGAAGGAATGGAAGAGGCCCAGCATCACTGCTGTCATCACACTGGACTGGCTTTTCCCCAGCAATGACTGATTCAGCCTGGAGGTGAGAAGCAAAGGATGAAAGGAGGACAGGGAACTCTGGTTAGGGACAAAACTTCCTTTTGTCCCTACAAGGAGGTGCCAAAGGGGGGAACTCACCAGAAATCTACCACGTGGCTGCACCATACCCAAAGTGACCCTACGCCCTTTGCTACGGGGAGAGAAAGGGGAGCCAGTGCAGACATCAGCCCTGATGGCCCCACACAGTCACACCAGGGTCTGGGGAGATGGCCCTGGACAGTGACCCTGGACAGTGACCCTGGACAGTGACCCTGGCAGGAGGCAGCCCTGGACAGTGACCCTGGAAGGAGGCAGCCCTGGACAGTGGCCCTGGACAGTGACCCTGGACAGTGACCCTGGACAGTGACCCTGGACAGTGACCCTGGACAGTGACCCTGGGAGTGGCTCCATAAAGCCACTAGCAGCAGCTGATTTTTACATGATCATAACCAAGATCAACACGTGTGAATGCACTCCAGGAAGGCAAAAACACCCTTTTTTATTACTGTTATCATGAAGAATTTGACAACTCCATACCTGAAGGGCACTACCCCTCAACCACAGGTGTCTGGAGCTGCAGCAGCCCAGGGAAAGCCCTGCAGAGAGAGGGGATCCCTGTGCATCTGCCCTGGCTCCCCCAGCACAGGCACTGCTAACAAACAGAGACATTACCCTGCTCCTTTCCCAGCACATGCTGAAACCCAGCACTGACATTTTCCAGCTGACTTCCCACGACAACTCCAGACTCACTTTTTAACTTTTTAATACACATTGACAGCATGTAATTTTTCCAGAGTTATAAACACAGTCACTACAAGTCTCAGATTCCCAGATTTTGTTTTCCCCATGCACCACCTTTTCCCATATACTCCCCACTTCCAATCTTGTAAATCAGATACAGACAGTGCACAAGTTTCTGTGTGAGGAGCAGTAAAGGACAAGTTGGTTTCTGTAAGTGAAGCACAACACAGAACAGCTCTCCTCCTGAGATGGTCTTCATGCTATTTTTGTTTCAAAGCAACTTTGTGTTTTGAAATTATCATTATTATTATTACTAAATAGCATTCCTTCCAAAATTCCTCAGCTGTTGAACATTTAACTGCTAGTTTGCCCAGAAGGCACAAAAAACAATTTGACTTCATTATAAACACTTTTTTTTGCAACATGAAGCAAATGAACTATATTTTAAGTATCTGATTGTTGGAAAAAGAAAATTAAAGCACATCTTTTCAAAACCACATTGTCTTGCCTTCTTTATAATTACTAAATCAGAGAGATTCATCTTTCAATACCTGAAACTGCAAAAGGTCATCAGCTGTCTCACAGCTGTCAGTAAGACAGCTCTGCTCATCAGACCATCTAAGCAGCCTTTGGGGATCTCCCTGAGGCTTCACCCCTCATTTATTGGGATATACAGAGCTGCTGGTCAAATACTCCAGCTGATCTTGTCATGGCACGATCTCTCTAATGCCAGAGATGAACACCTACAACATTCTACAGGTTACAAACAATCCCAAACCCTTCACTTTAGGGATATCCCTCCAGAAGCCACAGAATAACCATGCAAACAGGGAGTTTTTATGGTTCCTTCAGTCCCCAAGTCACAGGCAGGAGGAAGAGCTGTGGCAGTATCAGCTGTTAGCAGTAATTTGTCAGGCTGTTAGCAGGGAAGGCAGTGGGACTGCAGCTGAATTTACTTTGTTTAAGGATGCTGCTGTGCCAAAGCCCTGCAGACACTTCCCAGCCTGTGCAAGGGACAGCACAGCACCAGCAGCTCCACTCCCCACCTCTCAAAGTGCTTTCCATTAAACAGCTGCACTCGAGTCAGCTTGAGAGCTGGTGTGCAGTGATTCAGAACAATTCAGCTGCAACTTGTTTGTAACTAACTGAAGCCTTTCTTTAGTATAATTCACCCTTTCAGTGAACTCGCACAACCCTCTTTTTAATGGATCAGTAAAGTTGTGTCTTTGCCAAATACAGGACTTCAAAATGAACTTGGTTTCATTGTTTTTTACGTGAAACAAAGACCAGTAACTGACTGGGACTTCCATGTAGCTCTTATGAGATGAAAAAGATGATGACACATTTCAGCCAAAAACTCCAGCAGTGAGTGAGAGAAGACTTTGCTTCACCCACCCTGAGCTCCTGTCTCTGGCCATACAAGGATCACAACTCACCACAGAGAGCTGGCTCCACGTCGACCTCAGGGGCTTATAGGGAAAAACAACCTTGTCATCCACCTTCTGCTCTTGGGGCTCAGACTCTTCATCAGAATCTATGTCCAGAGCTTTCTCCTTGTAGTTCTGATATAACACAGCATTTTCTGTCAAATAACAACAGCTTGTCAGTCATTGCTAGAAAGTTAGTTTAGCTGCTCTCATATAAATTTAAGGTAACGTTTAAACAATGAAAGAAGCCAAAGTGTCACTGTGCTGCTCACACTCCATGAGACAAAGATAGCAACTGATTTGGGCTGGACAATGGTGCAGTACAGTGACAATGGATCACTGTACCCAAAGATCCTCCCAGACCGAATTAAAGAACAGATGTGGCCTTTGTCAAGAAAAAAAACAGCAAACAATTTTTTCTTCCTTGGTTTGCTTCAGCCAGTTCTGTAATTAAGCAGCAATGAGAAAGTGAGATTGTGTGTCAGTGGAGCAGTCACTGCTCTGCAGGTCTCACTATTATCATGTCCAGGAAAAGCACCAACCTTTCTTCTGTCATCTCTAAATACTGTCTTCACATTTCACAGTTTCACAGTTTCAGAGATCAGAACTATTCCAAACAGAAAGTTAAAAGCCTGTCTGAGTAAGCACAAGACCTATGGACCTTAACAGCAGCTACACTCATGGTGTGTTTGAGTTGTGCCACCATTAATTCAGCACTATCATGGCAAAGGAACACAGGCGTGGAGCACTCCTGCTGCTCCCCAGCCTCCACACAGCCCTGGCCACAGAACCTCAGCACCACAGAAACCCACAGACAAACCCAGCCATTAAGGAGGCAGGCTCTGAAAGGCACTTTTAGATGGGCCAGCCTTTGGATAACATCCAATCTTCCCCTACAAGAGAAAGGGAACTGAAGTGGAAGTTTGGCTGCTGCAGGCAGGGCCCCAGTCCCACACCTGGCTGGGTGGGTCTGTCCCACCTGCTCAGACCTACAGCCCTGCCCCAGGTGTGGCTTTGGAACACTTCTTGGGGCAGGGTCTGTAGAGATTATAAACTTTTAACAGAGGAACCTGTTACAGCAACTGACTTGAGGGAGGCATTACACAGAAAGTTATTAGCTGGGATCATCCAAGACAGAAAGGAGCCATTGGAAGAGAATCTAAAAAACATCATCAGGAGATAGTGTGAGAAGAGATAAAAAGAAAGGGTAGGGAAGGGGATGATGCAAAGAGAACACAGTGGGAAGCTTTGGGAACAAACAAGAGGAAGGTAACACAGCAGCTGAGATGACCTCAGAGGCATTGAGCAGAGAAAAGCCAAGAGAGTAGCAGTTATTACAACTGAACCTCTGTGGACTCATCGTAGATGTTTTCTTGGTGGAATATTGGGAAAAGCAGCAAACCTGGCAAAACCCAGAATTAATGAGTAACACAAAAATACAGCTCCACAGACAGTGTCTTCCTGACACTTAAATTTGAAGCCTAGGTAGCAAGAAATAAAATGCTTACAGAGTGCAAGGGTTCAGCCCAGCACCCTGAGCTGATGAGAAGGCAGCAGCAGCTGTGTGAACCCCCAGCCCAGAGCAAGGACTCAGGTGTGTGCTGCAGGGATGGCCCCAGACCGTGAAGGGATCAAATGTCCTGCACCTGGGCAGAGTCCCAGGAACAGCAGGCAGGCAGTCCCACCTGGAGGAGCCCACCATGGAACTGCCAGGGCTGAGGCAAACACAGCCAACAGCTCATTTTCTGGCAGGGACAGGAGCATAAGTAGGAAAGAAGTCCGTGACACACCTTTTTAATCTGCCACTTCATAGTCTTTAAAATATCCCCAAGGTACGTCTAGTGCCAAAATTACAGTCCCACATCTCAGTCACACTACTGAAAAACAAGGTACTGAGTCTGTGACTCCATACAAAGCAAGTGTGCAAAACCATCCTGAGGTTCATTTCCCTTGGGAGTTATTAGCAAGTCTGGACAGAACAGGGCTCACCTTCCCCATCAAATGTCCCTTGTCCTTTCAGCATCTTCTGCAGATAATTTTAACAGAAAAGAGAGATATGTTAGAAGGAGGAGAATGCAAAATAATCACAGTAACAAGAACGTCTGTTTTATTCAAGACTTGGGCACCAAATCAACAGGCCCTAGTCTGTAAACTTCGGATGTTGGACGAGAGTTCAGTGAAAACAACTGTGTCACCAGAGAAAGTGAAAAGCTACTGCAGTTTCATTTCTCCCATGCCTTGTTTAGATGTCTTTTCCCCGTGTTTCAAAAGCACACTACACTGGCTTGAGAGGGTTCAGTGAACTTGCAACTCTTCCCCGTGTCCCAGGGCTTTCCGTGGAGGCGCAGCACTGACAGGCTGCCCTTCCACTCTGCAAACAAACCCGCTCTGAGCACAGGCTGAAGGAGCCTTCCCAGAGCACAACAAAGCTCTGAGATGAAACAGCTGCTCTGGGGCAGCAAGTCCCAGCGCCCAGGAGCCTATTTAATAAAACACTACTTGCAGAGAACTCTGTGAGGACAGTGTCATGTCCTCCCATCTTAAACATAACGCACTGTTTTATGTCTGCTACCAAACTAAAGCACCCTACACTCTGCAGCTGTTCACAATTTCATCAATTCCTATTTCACCTTTGCAGTGTTTTCACAGAAGCTTCAAATTGGCTGAAAATTGCCATAAAGCTGATAATTATTTTAAAAGCTACAGCATCAGCTCTTGGCCTGCTGTACTTTATTACACAGAAATCTATGAATACAGTTCATACAGTAACAAGTTATATTTAAAAAAAGGAAACACAATATTACACTGTGATAAGTAAAATAACACTATCAGTATGTCTTTGTAATTTAATACAGTAACATTCAATTCAATTCTACCAGATTCTAAGGGATTACAACCAAGATTTAAACACAGGCATGCTGTTTTTACTTTCAGGCATTAAAATTAGAATACCTGAAGCGATTTCTATCAGCTTAAAAATTACTCAGTGATTTTTAAAAATACTTTAAAAGTGATGTCACAGATAGAAAAGTGAGGGAGGAAGTTCATTTTTGTCTATTCTAGCCTGTAGACATTATTAAGACAATGTCCTTTTTTTTCCTGTTTACTCCTTTCTGGGACACAGGTTTTAAGCCCCGTGGTTTGGATGTCAAAGCTGGAGAATCCTGGAGGCAGCCAGAAAAGGCTCTGACCCTCCTGGATTTCAACAGAGCCTGCCATCTCCAACACCTCACCTGCTAAACAGCACTTTTAAAACTCACAGTCACTACGAAAAGTTTTGCGTTAGCAAAGAAACAAACTGAAAACTCCCAGCATTCATAGAAAATGCACAATCAGCAGGCCACGCTCCCACGGAGCCAACACCTTCACCCATCAGCACACCTTACCTTTATCCTCCCCAGGCTCGAGAACTTCTCTTTATCTTCAGCCACCGCTTTCAGGACGGGCTGGGACATTCTGTTTTTCTTGTTGCAGTTGGCGGAGCCGTCCAGCTCCACGCCGCTCACCACGGCCCGGCGGTAGGACGTGGAGCGCAGCCCGCGCCGCAGCGCGCCCGGGCCGCCCTCGGGCTCGTCCTCGGGGTCGCTGCCCAGCGGCGGCCGGGG
>VYXD01015356.1:45597-102602 GCA_013397195.1 Hylia prasina
CCACCCCCCGTGCCACCCCCCGTGCCCCAGCCGTGCCCTACACCTGCCCGCTCACTGCCGGCACCTGGCCGGCCCTGCTGCCTGCCGGCGAGCTGGGAGAAAGCTGCCAAAGGAACAGCTTTGTGCTGAAAAATGGGACGTAGACAATGGACCTGCTGGGAATTCTGACAAACTACAGCGCCCTGAAAATCCTGTGTCTGTAAAAGTGGTGAAACTTGGCTGTGACTTTGGGACAACGTATAGCTTAAGCATGCATCAAAGGAGAACAGAGCAGGTTTTTAAAAGCAAAACAAAATACATGCTCGTTTCTGTGCCAGGGCACCAGCTCTGCCCACTCCAGCGGCCCAGCCCAGGGTCCCTGCGCTCCCAGGACGGGAGAGCTTCAGCACAGTCCTGAAACAAAGTGACACGGGCGCTTTTCTGCTCTGCTACATTCGGCAGTAATTACAACACGCCCTTATTTTGCTATCTCCTCCTCTACAGTTAAAACCTGCCTCTGCTTCCACTGGATAAAAGTATCCCTGTATTTTAAAAGCCATCCTGTCACAGCGCAGGGAGCATTTACATGAGAAATTAGCTCCACATTGGCTAGGAATGTAAAATACAATATGGAATGCTTCCCTAGTACTGAATCACGAAGCTGAATGGTTTGTCTGGTTTCCCTCAAACACACGAAAGGGAAAATCTAGGTGTGATTCTGTTCCTGTGGAATTGGTGCCTCCCCTCCAGAGTGGCAGAGCAGAAATCCCTGGAATGTTTGGAGATGCTGGAGGCCGGGCCCTGCCGGCACAGGAGGACTCTGCTGGCACAGGGTGCTCAACAAAACCACTTGCTTATTTACAGCTGGACACCCACTTGGGCTCCTGGCTGAGCTTCAGGGGAGAGGGGACAGAAAAAAGAGTGTTAGATTTGTAATTGTCCTCTCCATACTTGTAAGACTTGAATTTGCCAGATTTTGTGTATCACTGAATCAGGAGGAAAAAAAAAAAAAAAAAGGAGTGGATTGAAAGTGCTTTCTTATATTTTTAAATGTATGAAAAAATTAATTTATATTGAGCCTATTTAACAATCAGAAAAAACATAGAGGAAAATGTAAGGACCAGACATCCCTGTGTACATGCACTTAAACTTTAGATGTATTATTAATTCTTCTGCCAGAAGAACCCAGTAAAACAAAAAATCTTGCTAAGAATCAAATTAAGCAATGCACAAAGAAATTAAAATGAACAAATGCGTGTGTCCACAAATGAGACGAAACTGCAAATTGCCACTCCAGCTTCAAAGAGCCAGAGCTGAAGGGAGAAGCCACAGGCAGAACCTAACGTGCTGGTTTAGTTGTCACTTGGGATTTCCTAATGGATTATTTCTGAAATTATCTCGCAACTTTCCACATGAAATTGCCAAGGAATTGGATCTGGTTGAAGCATATTACTTAACTCATAAATCCTAATTATTAGTGACTGAGGTAATTAGCTTTTACAAGATTATTCTCTTGCACATACTTATTCACTGTGCTACAATTACAGGAGTAATTTTGATTCCTGAACAGCCACCTCAGTGTTCCATTTCATGCACAGTGAAAGAGAAATAAAACCTTACAATAAAATTGCCATCATAAGAAAAGTAAACTCAGCTGTGTGATTTAAGAGAAGTGGTGTAAATGTGGTATTAAGCCTTCCTACAGTGGCAGTCACAGGTAAAGCACTGAGGCTGAGCCCGGGCAGGGCAGCGTGTCCTTCCCCAGGCCAGATCCCTGCCCAGCACAGAGCCCTCATGGGGGCAGGAACCTGCAGGGAAGCTTTCCTCCCATCTTCACAGTTCACCCAGATATACACCTGGAGCCTTATAGGGAGAGCTTCAAGTGAACCTCCCACTAGCCAGCCACCAGACCTAAAAGCTGGTGTCAGGAATTGGCTCCAGAGCAGAAGCATTTCGGTACCTGCCTGCAGCCAAACACTCTGTGATGCCCAGAGCCCACATTTATCATAACCAGCATGAGGCAGGTGGGGGTTCGAGGTGTGCACAGGTATGTGCAGTGGGAACCTGCTTCCCTGGAGGTTATTGCCTGAAAATTTACCGAGGAAAACGGAGGAGTGTTCGTCTTCTCCCTACATCCACATCAAAGGCACACTTTGCCTCTCTGGGCAATCACAGAGCAAAACCAGCAGTGAGACCTGGCTTTATTTCTGACCCAAGTGCTTCATGTCTCAAGCACAGTGCTCACTGCCCGTGTCCTGCAGGATGGTCCTGGCCATGCCCTGCAGCTCCAGAGCTGTGCAGGTGACCCTGCCTGCTGGCTGGGGCCCGGTCCCTGCTGCCTCTGGCCTCCCCAGGGGCACTCCCAGCACATCTGTCCCCTCTGTGCCTCCCAGAGAGGGCAGGGCTGCAGTGGCTCCAGGAGAAGTGCCCAGCTGCTGTTAATGCCCAGAGGATGGACTGCATGTCCCGTCTGTACGGAGTGCCAGCTGGGGAGGAGCAGTACCAGTACCATTCTTCTGGAACTCGTGTGTTTCCCTGGCCTGCTCACAGGCATCTGGGGAGGAGCCAGCCGTGCCCTGCTCGGAGCAAGGCTCTGTCCCACCATGGGCATGCAGGGGGATAAGGCCCCCTCTGTCCCACAGAAACCCTTCCCAAGCACGGGAGTGACCGGGGTCACCACGAGCAAAGAAGAGACGAGGTGTCAGTGTGACAGAGCCAGGCCCTGCTGAGATCCTTGTGTCACTGCTCCCAGTGCTGTTCCAGGGCCAGGATCCAAGGCAGGGGAGCCTCTTTCCAATGCAAGGAGCAGGATTTTCCCCAGGAGGACACGGTTACTCCAGCAACACGGGCAGTCCCACAGCACTGCCAGCCACAGCGCCCAGGAAGGGTCGAGCCTTCCGACCTCCTGCCCCCTTCCTTTTCTCTGCAGCTCCGTGTAGGCTGTGAGAGACTTTACTCTGAACGCTGCTCAGCCAAACTTTAACTGTAAATCAATCCAAGATGGCAGAAGACATTTAATTATTCCTATTTTCCTCTTAATTGTTTTTTGCTGTTGCTAAAATACTCAGCAATAATAGAAAGCTTTGCAGCATTAACTAAAAGCTGTTAGGGGAAAACCACATCTCATTGTACTACAGGAATAAAGGACCTGGTAATGCCCATGGAGCATCAAAGTTGAAACAAGATGCTGTTTTACTGCTGAACTGGGATGAAAACAAAAGAATAAAAAAGGATGTGTACCCAAGAAACAAAAGTGAGAACTGAGGTACTGCTGCCTCTGTCACTCTTGTCATGGAGGTTACAAATTCTTGCCTGTGATTGTAAAATTAACTTTGATTTGCTAATATTTAGGCTGATATTACTTGTTTCCCAGCACTATTTCCTGATCATGTCTCTTCCTTTACTGCCCCAGAGGTGGGTGCAGGGATTGTTTCCTCTGTGGCAGAAGGAGGGTGCCTGGCAGCTCCATCACTGATACAGCAGATTGGGAAATTTCCAACAGGAAGTATTTGAGATTTCAAAATGTTAACCATACACACACACATAACCATTTTGTGTGTGTGTGTATTTCATATTTTGATGTGAAAAACATTTCCTGCCTTGCTTGAGTTATATGTCCTTCTTTCATTTTGCTTTTAATTTTCCAACACAATTTATATCTCCCAATACTTTCACCAGTAAAACTCCCACAGGCTTCAAGGTAGATAATCAGGTCCAGTAGGATTAGGTCAGTCTAATATTAAAGCAGGTAATTCCTGTCAAAGGTTATCAAACTTCCAGAAGTTACACCTATTTCTAATTTTTGTTCAGTGAATATGAAATGAATATTCAAAGAGAATTGTGAAACTGGGAAGTGTGTCCCTTCATCTCCAGTTTAGTTATATACATTCTTTTTTCCAGTTTTACAATTCCATTTTAAAATTCTGACAGTGGATTTCCTCTCAGTATTTCAAAGACCATTCTTTCCATAGGAGAACAGTTAGAGAAAGTCCTAGAAAATGTAGATAAAAGCTCTTTAATCTGATGATGGTAGTTCATAGAGATGTTGCTATTTAAGGAGTTTGCAGGATTTCAAACATCTCCTAACAAAGGGATGGAGGCACTGCTTGCCACAGCTGAAGAGTTTTGGTGGTTGCCATTAGAAACTCAAGCAGGCTGGGCAGCCTGTGCAGCTCAGGGCTGGACTGCTGGGTCTGCTTTGTTCTCCCTTTGTCAGCTGTGCACAGAAATGCCTGGAAAAGTGACAGGGGGACAGGGGCAGGTCAGCAAAGAGCTGCTGCTCTTCCTCTAAGTTTGGTTGCTGCTGGCTTTTTTGGTGTGGTTTTAATTTATTTCTTTTTTAAGGAATGAACGTTCTGCCCACACAGAAATAAATAAATAAATATAAAAAATGAGAACCCCAATGCTTTTTATTTGTTTCCCTGTTGATGATAGTAATTTCTGGGTGTGATACACCACTGCCACTCTGCAGTGACCTGCTGCCAGCCCCCCTGAGGCTGTGACTCCCAGCCCTGTGCAGCCCTGCCCTTCCCAGGGGGTTCCAGGTGCCCAGGGCTGACTGGGGACCCCAGAGCCCCCCTGACCCTGCAGTGGGGCAGCTGCTGTGAGCAGAGGCTGAGACTCTTCCAGCCCGACCCTCAGGTGAGACACACCAGCCCCAGGGAATGGCTCACCCCAGTTGTAGCTGACAAGGCAGAGGTTGGGCAAAGGTTGGACTCCGTGATCTCAGAGGTCTTTTCCAACCCAGCTGGTCTTGTGATTCTGTAATTGGGGTGACTGTAGAAATGCTGAACCTGATTTAGTTTCAAACAACTGATTAACCTGCAGTTATGTGCCAGATTTCCCCTTTGCTGCATTGAAATGCTGGAATTTTGTGAATGCCATAGCAACAGAATGAGAAAGTGAGGAAATCTGGAGTGCGAGGCAGGGAAGCTTGTGTCTGTTTTTCTCTAATGAGCTGGAGCTCTGAAGGGTGCCTTTCCCCCTTAAATTCCAGTTTCCCATTTGTGCTCCACGCCTGGCTTGGCTGCAGTCCTTCAGTGGAAACTATGCATGGATGGATGCGTGCAGAGCCCGGCCTGCCAAGGGCTGGGGACCTTCATTTCTCTCTCCAAGCAGCCCAGGCTTTGGGCTGCACTGGGCCTAATTGCACCTAAATAACCCAAGTTTGACCCAATTCCCTCATCTGCTTAGTGAGAGGCCTCGCTCACATTTCCCCACCCCCTGCGCCTTCCCTGAACATTTTGAAAATTTGGCACTTCTCTTATTATCTTTCCTCTCCAAGCTATTAAAACTGTTCCTAATTCAACTCTGATCCTACTAATTAGCTCAAATACATTTTAATTAGTGGGATTTATTCTGCTGTTGGACGTGCCAAAATTCAGCTCTACGGTTTCTCTAAGCTCAGTTTCTAGGGTTGTCTCCTTTCCAGTCAGATCCAAGCTCTAATTTTCTAGCAGTGTTCTTCTCATTTGGAAATAATTTCTGTCATATTATTTGAGTCCTTTTTTCATCCCTCACCTTACTGTGACTTATTTCCTGACCTACCACACAGAACAGAGTTGAAATTCTAGACCTGGCAGGTGCAGTCCTGAGGAGGACAGAAGGAGAGGGGATGTGTAAATGAGGATATTGCAGGAGAGAAAAGCCCTTCAGGTGGAACAGCAGCAGGTCAGGAGCAGGGAGAGTCTGAGAATTCATACAGTACTTCCAACAAGGCTGAAAAGAGAGAGACAAGGGGGTAGAGACACTCACTGAGCCAAAACCAGATTCCCAAAAGAAAGGAACTCTGGTTTCAAAAGGAAGAGATAAAGGCAGTGGATAGAGCAAGTCCTGCTGTGCCAAGGCCTCTGATGCAGCACATGGCCAGTGCACTCTGCCTGTGCAGCAAATCCGGCTGAGACCGTTCGTTTTATCAGTGAAACAAGTCCCCACAGACAAAACAATTCCATTGCTTTTTAGTTGGTTTCAAAATCAGTCAAGGACTGATTTCATTCCTTAAATCAAACTGAAGGTGATCAAGACCTTGCAAAAAGCTTTCTTCCAGAGAGGCAGGGGTGGACCCAAAATAAACAGAAGCCTTGCCCAGCATCACTGCCATGGAGAATAAACCAGTTTATAAATGTTAATAACGAGTTTAAATGCTTTTCAAGTTACTCCGACAAAACTTGGCACGAGAGCCATGCAAAGTGATTTCTTCCAGCAGGTCAGCGTGGCACGGAGCAGAGGGTCCTTCCACATACTTTACCTAGTTGGGAAGAGCTGGAGCAGGCCAGAGCCTGGCTCAGAGCACCAGGACACTCTGCTTCCCTGGGACATTCCAAGTGCCCGGGAGGTGAAGGGTCCCCGTGGCGGCCGTGCAGACAGGGGACAGCAGCATCCCCAGGCTGGGCAGTGCTGCTGCCCGTGTCCTCCTGCAAGGACTGAGCCCCCTCGGTGCCCCACAGCACACTGACACTGCTGCGTGGCCTTCCAAGGGATGAGAAGGAGCTGTGGATTGTGAGTCCTCTTTCAGCACTGCTGGCATTGGTACATGGTCTTACTGTGCTTTGCGTTTCATTTTTACAGGCTGCTGTGGTATATTTTGTGAGGAGGGTTTTTTAATGTTGAATTATGCTCATCTGGGGTATAGAAGACAAAAGGTAGGAGTGCATTAAGATACCAGGCATACAGCAAGAACATTTCTTTCCCAGAAAATGTTGCCTGGCTTCTTCCGAGCAATTTCTGTGCTGTTAAATACCTCCGGATTCATCCGTGGTGTCAAAGTGCTTTTGTTTCATTTACAGTTTTACTCAGTTTCTCAGGAGATGAAAGGGAAATAAAGTGACTGAAAATGTTTTCAAATGCAGTCTGAAAGCAAGAGAAGCCTTTTGTTTCATTGCTTGGAAACCCCAAAAAGAGAACTGCAAGGAGCAGTTTGCTGTGAGGCTCTGTGCTTCCTGTCCTTCTTGTTTCTGCATGTTCTTTCTCTCTTAAGAATGTAGACAAAAGAGAAGAGGGACACTCAGGCGATGGCACGCTCTGCCCCGGGGTGCTGAATTCAGCTGGCACTGCCCAGCCCTGCTCAGCACCTCCCTGTGCAGGCTCAGTGCAGCCACGGAGAACATTCCCTGGGAATGCTCTGATGCACTTTGTGGGCCCGTGTTTGTCAGTGACAAAAGCCAGACACTGGAAGGAAACAGAGAACATGTTTTTCCCTCGAAGACAGAAGAACATGTGTTACCAGCCGCTTTGCTCTGCTCCATACCTACCTGCTGTACTGTAATTAATCAATTCTCCAAGTAGCAAGATAACCAAAGTACATGATTTAGTCATCTCACTGTGGGTTACATGGGCTCTATGAACAGACCAATTCTTTAAGCTCAGAGAAGTTAAAAATCAGATAGAAATGCCTTCATGAGTTGAACCGCCATGTGCTGAGGGGAGAGAATTTTCATTTTTATCAAACAAGATTTTCCACCCGTATTTCTATGGGTTTCCCTGGGTGCAGTTTTGTGTGTACCTTGTGGATTCCTGTGATGTGGCAACAAGTGCACAATAAAGCTCCTGGGAAGGGAATTTGATCTGACAGTGCAGCGTGAGCCCAGCACAGCCCACACCTCTTCAGCTGTGCAAGGAAGGATTCTTAACATCCCAGCTCCTTTGGAAATCTCCTAAAGGAGTTTGCTGATTTAGAATTAGTTTTTAAGCTAATGCCAAATACAAGTTTAAATCAGCATACAATAAAAATCAGGTTCCTTGTATCTGGCTGGGATGTGAGGGGAGTCCTGCAGCAGCTTCAGCACTGACCTTGGGCCATCGAGGGAAACAGCAAAGTGCAAATTGTCACCCACTAGAAACAGTGAAACAGCTTGTTTTTATAGCTTCATTTTCTTAGTGGGATAAAAATAAATAATTTCACAGAGGAGCTAACGATCTGAAGAACAACACACTAATTAAATGGGGTGTTTTCAGACCATGAAACCGTGCATACGCCTTAATGAAACAGGTACACAACTGCTCAGCTTGTACCCTGATCCTCTTTACTTTGCTGTTGATGTTTAACTTGAATTCTATCCACGGAAACATTCGCTGCAGCACCTCAGGGCAGGAGGGAACTGAGTTTGGACCAGCGATGTTTTCCATTGCTGAAAGCCCTCGGCCCCAGAACATCACAAGACATGGAAATGCTCAGGTTCTATCTGAAGACAAGGCAGAAACACTGACCAGTGGCAACACCAGTCCCTGCTGGGGACACTGCCCAGTGTCCCCAGGGCTGCAGGGCCCAGCACAGCTCCCAGCCTCTCCCAGGGCAGGATCCAGCCTCTCCCAGGGCAGCTCCCAGCCTCTCCCAGGGCAGCTCCCAGCCTCTCCAAGGGCAGGATCCAGCCTCTCCAAGGGCAGCTCCCAGCCTCTCCAAGGACAGGATCCAGCCTCTCCAAGGGCAGGATCCAGCTGCTCTGAGGGAGGCTTCTCATTAATTTTAGGTTTTGCCTGGAGCACAAGATACAACAGCCTGCTGGGTGTCCAGCTACAGCCAGCCAGGCATTGAGAGTTTAAAAAACCATTCCCAAAGCTCCTGAGAATTCCAAGGGAAATATTTAAGGCAGAAGCAAGATACATTCGAAAGGACAGCCAGCTGCAGATGCTCTTATCCTTGTGAGTGAAAAGCTAGGAATACTTGAAATACTCCAGATAGTTATGACTGGGCAGCAAACACCATAGCAAAGATCTCTTTGTTTTAAGTAAACCATTAACAGAGCAGCCCAATCACAATGATAAAAACCACACTGATATTTTTGGACCAAACTCCCTCACTGTAACTGTCCATCCAAAACTAAAGCTGCAAAAACTGAGGCACTTTCAATAGGGGGAAAAAACCACATAAAGAACAAGCTCCTGGGACACAAAGTTTGGAAAGCTGTTCTTTGAAACACAAGAGGTTTACTAGAAGTATGATGTATTGCAGCAAAGGAGGTCTGCTCTAAAATTTCAGTCCAAAAATAATCTTTCTCACAGAGTCCTGCTCTGAATGAATACATAATATTAATATAAAATCATTAGAAACCTTTCTTTGTCCTTCATACAGTTAAATTCCAATTCTTAATTACCAAATTGATTTAACCCATGGTTATGTTTTCAGAAAGAAAATTGTGTTTTAACAACAGTCCATACCTAGTTTCATAAATTCCTTGCATTAGTGCTCCTGGAAGGATTTAGGTACCAATATATTGGGCATTATTTATGCTGCTTGTATTTTGAAGCAAATAGGTTTCTGAAGGAAAAGAAAGCTAATAAAAATAAGTGTTTCTCACTTCTCCTGTCTTTTATGTCACCACATACACAGGTCAAACACAGCAAGGGATAAGTCTTCAGTTTAAATATCTGCAGTTTTTACGTGGATTCTATACCCACAGGACACTGATACGGAAAAGGAGAAGGTAATGATAAGGAAACCCTTTTTTCCCAGTCTCACACATCTCAGTCCTGCAGGACCTTACCTTTATAAACCCACACAAATAATTTCTTCCCACCATGCTTCAGTTAATTGCACAGTTTTGAATCAATTGGATATTCAGCTGGCAGCCCCTGTGCTCCTGCACAGGTCGTGTCTGTTTAACAAGATCAGCCTGGACTGTCCCAAAACTGCTCATTCACCTTGTTCTCATAAAGCACAACTGCAGTTCTCTCCTTCCTTGGCAGAAAGCTCAGTACCAGTATGGCCTTAATCCCTTCCAAACATGAAATGCAGATGTAGATGTGGGCCCATCCCTGCCATGGGAATCTCTCTGATGTGCCAGCACAGGCCTCGGGGGCAGCCTCGTCCTGCTCAGCACAGGCCAGTGCAGACAAGGGCAGGGCCGTGTCCCCATCCTGGTTCTGTCACAGAGCAATTGGATGGAAATTCCCCATCCTTGCTGGGTCAGTGTGAAGGGAAATGTGGCCACAGTTCACAGCAAGGGTGCTGCACCCTGGCATTCAGCACAGAGACAGGGGGGAGGGATGCTTTATTTGGGGATGAAGAGGGAAACACTGCTTTTATTCTACAGACTTCGATTAAGGAATTACTTGGGCATTTTAGGCACATTAGATATTAGCTATCTGTGTTTATATGTACAAAAGAACATCTTGTTTTCCCTAGAGGAAAGGGAGCAAGGGAAAGGCAGGCAGAGGGACCAGGGACAAGGACAGTGCCACTGCACTGGGAGATGCTCCCAAAGCTGGAAGGGCAGAACCAGGCACATCCCATTGAGCAGGAGCAGGGCTGCTGGAGAAGCTGTGAAGGATCTGTATGGAAGGATCTGAGAGACCCTTCAGGGCTGTAAGAGCACTGGAAAGTCCCCTGAGGAATGAGGGAGTCCCAAAGGGAAGCAGGGCTGGAAGGGGAGCTCTGGCTCTGTGCCCACTCAGCTCTCCATTCCTTTACCTGGCACACAGCAGAGCCAGGCCTGGTGCTGAGCAAGGGAAACTTAATGCAGGTTCTTTTCTTCTTTTAGCACAGGTGTTGCATTAGTCTCATAGCAGTGTGTGCTCACACATTCTCACAAACCTTCATTAAAGAAGGAATCCCTCTTTACCCCGGGGGCTCTTCTCCACTGTCCCACTCCCTCCCAAAGGGGACAGATACTTCCCTCATTTATGAAAAGGGAGGAGAGGCAAACAGTGAATCCCAAATGGGTTGTTCCTTCAGAAGCTCCCAGTAGCCAGAGGTGAGGGCAGGGTGGTGTTCCCAAAACGCACCGAGCTTTGCACAGGGCTGAAGCACAGGACAGCAAATGGAAAGCAGCCACTGCTCACACACAAAAGCTCCTGTCAGGGCAAAAGAAAAGCTCAGCATGGGTTTAGTTCTGTATTTAAAAAATACAGTAGGGAAAGCTTTCACAAAGCTAAGCAGAGGCAGCTCAGCTGGCAGCTACAGCAGCCCCACATTAAGGAGCTCGGAACAGGCCCATTCCCAATCCAGCAGGAGAAAGATTGCAGGATGCTATTTCTGAAAGACCCATTTCTCCACCAGGCCAGGGACCATCATTTCACTCATGCATACTTCACATTTTGTCCATTCCCGTTTTCTATGGAGAAGTGAAAAGACTGTTCTGAGAAACCAAAATGGAACAGAATAGATTTAAATGTGCCTTTGTGATAAACACTGTTAAAGACTGTTCACTTAATAAAAAATAAATTAAATAAAGAGTCATTTTTAAAAATAATCACATGTAAAGCAGGGATAATTACAATGATTCTAAAACAACTTGGGAATTATTTCATACATTTCAAGACCTATTAAGGGTAAGACAGAGAGCAGAAGTGTCCTGCCTTGGAGATTCATTTGTTTCATAAGTCACTGCTAAACAGACACTGTCTTACAGAGAAATGGATGAGATGGAACAAAACATGACTGCAGAGAGAATGTCCAAGACATGGAAAAACAAGTGAAGAACAGGCAGTTCCAACTTCTGTATCCACAGGCCAAGCTCCAGTCAGTGAAAATGAACAGATGACTTAATCACTTTAGTAAATAAGGGCTCTGTTTGGATGTCCCCACTTTGAGAGAAAGTTCCTGTCAGGCTCCTTGCTTTACCCTCTGCCCTGGGTGCTGCAGTGCAGGGCTCTGCAGGGCAGCAGGAGCTGCAGCAGCAGCTGCAGGGCACCAGCTCTATCCCTCCTGAGCACTGTCCATCTGCTCCTGAACACTGTCCATCCCTCCCCAGCACTGTCCATCCCTCCCCAGCACTGTCCATCCCTCCTGAGCACTGTCCATCCCTCCTGAGCACTGTCCATCCCTCCTGAGCACTGTCCATCCCTCCTGAGCACTGTCCATCCCTCCCCAGCACTGTGACATCTGGGACACCAGCATCCAAGGCCTATTAATCCTTTGTTTCCCCTGCAGTCAAATTTGTGGAAGATAAAGAGCTGAAGTTGTTCATGACTTACATTCCTAGACTGACAAGCCTCTTTCCAACCAACCTTTACAAGTCTCCAGATGGAACTGTAGTGTGGCTAAAACTTCAAAGGTGGAAAAAGTGGGAAAGTGTTTGACCTTGGTCATTGCTTCCCCTGGTAGCAACAGGGGAATCTTTTATTCACTTTATTTTACAGTATATTTCAAATAAGAGCCTTGCATCTGGGAAATGTGAAAAGCAAATGGAGAACGTTAGATTTCCTTGTCCTTGAGGAGATAAAATTCAGCAAAGCCAAAGTGACCTTGATTAAAGTACTGGATAATAAATGGATAAGCCTTTCTCCCCAGCCTCCCTGGAAACTTAAGTCTCCTAACAGCATTTTTCATCTGCTTTCAAAGGCTACCCAAGCTGAATTCACTGAGGTTTTTCTGCACCTGACTGATCTCACCTGGAGACAGATGATAAATAAAAGTCCAACAAAGAGTCCCAACCCCACATTCCTAAGCAGGCTAAATTATTGCTGGCCCAATCCCATTTCAGTTCTGCCCACATGAAGTGGAGCTGCAGCAAAGACACCCAGTGTGGTAATTGCTATTGGACAATAATTATTAGCTGTCTTCATTTTGCAGCGTTCTGCAGGGACAAGCATTCACCCAACCAGCAATTAAATCACTTGCAAACCCCCAGTTTGTAAGAGATAAACCAGTTTAAACAGATCCCCCAAGCAACACATGTATGATTTGCAGAGATGTTGACTGACCCCGAGCTGCAGACTGTTTTCCTCACATTGCTTTTGTCTCCTGAGGTGCCTCGTGCTCACTGTCCTTATCTGCTCCAGCCTTCCATCCTGCATTCCTGCTCCCTAGTCCCGAGGCTGACACCACTGCACAGGCAGGGAGGCACAGCGTTTTCCTGACTTCCCTTTGCCTCCCCAGCAGTCAGCACCATCCACCAGTTCTGGTGCCCTGTTACCCCCTGGAAAGCCACGCACAGGTACCCCTGGAAAGCCATGCACAGGCACCTATGGAAAGCCATGGACAGCACTCCTGGAAAGCCATGGACAGCACCTATGGAAAGCCATGCACAGGCATTTCTGGAAAGCCATGCACAGACACCTCTGGAAAGCCGTGGACAGCACCCCTGGAAAGCCATGCACAGGCATTTCTGGAAAGCCATGCACAGACACCTCTGGAAAGCCGTGGACAGCACCCCTGGAAAGCCATGCACAGGCATTTCTGGAAAGCCATGCACAGACACCTCTGGAAAGCCGTGGACAGCACCCCTGGAAAGCCATGCACAGGCATTTCTGGAAAGCCATGCACAGACACCTCTGGAAAGCCGTGGACAGCACCCCTGGAAAGCCATGCACAGGCATTTCTGGAAAGCCATGCACAGACACCTCTGGAAAGCCGTGGACAGCACCCCTGGAAAGCCATGCACAGGCATTTCTGGAAAGCCATGCACAGACACCTCTGGAAAGCCGTGGACAGCACCCCTGGAAAGCCATGCACAGGCATTTCTGGAAAGCCATGCACAGACACCTCTGGAAAGCCGTGGACAGCACCCCTGGAAAGCCATGCACAGGCATTTCTGGAAAGCCATGCACAGACACCTCTGGAAAGCCGTGGACAGCACCCCTGGAAAGCCATGCACAGGCATTTCTGGAAAGCCATGCACAGACACCTCTGGAAAGCCGTGGACAGCACCCCTGGAAAGCCATGCACAGGCATTTCTGGAAAGCCATGCACAGACACCTCTGGAAAGCCGTGGACAGCACCCCTGGAAAGCCATGCACAGGCATTTCTGGAAAGCCATGCACAGACACCTCTGGAAAGCCGTGGACAGCACCCCTGGAAAGCCATGCACAGGCATTTCTGGAAAGCCATGCACAGACACCTCTGGAAAGCCGTGGACAGCACCCCTGGAAAGCCCTGCAGAGGCAAAGCCCTGCAGGACCCCCTGAGCCCCAGATTCCTGCTCCAGCAGAAGCCCGTGTCTGCTCTGGGACCTTCCTGCCCCCTCCCTGCTCCGAGGCTGCTGCAGGAGCCTTTGCAGAGGGCTTTCAGCACAAGTCTGCTCAGTGACAGGTCAGTGACAGTTCTTACAGACCAGGCTGTCTTTGTAAAAGAACGTGAGGAGTCTTTTTGAGAGCCAGTGAAAGGCAGTTTGGATGAATCACTGGAGAGCAATACTGGGAGATTTACATTTCAGACTCCACTTAAGGCATAACTCCTCTGGTATTCACTGCCGTGTTTCAGCTGTGATGAACACATGTGGCATTAATAAGAAACACAACAGACTGTAACAAGAGTCCCACTGCTGTCACTGCAGCGCAGGAGAGTAAATAGAAAACAGTTATTTGTAGAAACACTAAATCATAAGGACAGTATTCAAGAGCCTGTGACAGAGAAAGCTGCACAGTTTATTACTGGACTCGGAGTTGATATGAACCCTCAGGCAAAGACAAACAAAGCTGGCTGGGAGGGGGAGTGGATCCTCCTGCACGATCCCTGTGTCCAGGAGGTTGGAGAGCTGCTGGGGAAGCCCTGGGCTGGTGCTGGGGCCAGAACTTTTATTTATCATCTGTCTCACAGACCTGAGCTCCTGCTCGGGCTCCAGCACAGATAACACATCCTTTGTGATATCAAAAAGCACCAAACCAGCCCTTTGATAGGACTGGACCCATAAGAGCAGCAGCAGAATTTCAGAGCAGGTGTGAGATTGCAGGAAGGTTCAGAGATGTGTTTGTAAGGAGAACAGAGGAGCTGCCCTCCATGAAGAGGCATGGATGTACATGTTGGAGCTGACATACGTGTTCCAAATTTGCAGTACTGATCAAAGGGTTGGCATGGAAAAATATCCCAGAATTTCTTCTCCCCTGTAAATTAGCAAGCTTCCCTCGTTCAGTTGTACTTGATTGTTTGTGGGAAATGCCCTTTATAGCAAATAGGAAGAACACTGAATAAAATTATCAGAATAATGCTGTCTGTCAACTCTCGCCTCTCCCAAGGCTGTCAAAAATAAAAGTGTTTAGCATATATAGATCACTGGAGCATATTAAAACTGTGAATTTTCGTTTATCTACAGACTATCCCTTTAAAGAGGCAGCTGAGAGCCCCTGCACTTTGAATAAAGCCTCCAGGAGCATATTGAAACAAATCTCTACACTACCCTTTGGAATTCAATCTGTTCCAAGTCAGGTCGCAGAAGAACCTTCTTATTTTCCTTGTGCCTAGAGAGAGTTCAGTACAGGGCCAAAGAAAAAATGGTTAGAAATATTAAAAAGGGAGAGGGGAAAAAAAAAAAAAAAAAAAGGGTGGGGGGGAATCTCAAGAGAGCAGATCCTAGAAATACTGAAGTTTAAAGGCTGAGGATTGGCAGACATCCAAGTAACATAGTGGAGAGACAGTGGGGATTGCAAGGAATTGGCAGGCAGACAGCATGGGAGATGCCAAGTGAAAAGAGTGAAATGAGTCAGAACCTAGAGAAGGAGATGTGAGAAAGAAAACTCAGCACAAGGGAGAAGGAGGGAAAGGAGACAGATCCAGGACTTGCAGCTTCAAAATGTTGGACAGAAATAACTGAAAAACCCCAGTTCTCCAGATTCGGTCTGGGTTGTGGCAGAGAAAGGCAGCAGCCCGGGGTGATGGGGCACACTGAGAAAAGCAGTTGCAGGGAATGGGGATACAGCAAAAGTGCAGAGAAGGCAATGGAATCGGGGATACAGCAGAAGTGCAGAGAAGGCAATGGAATCGGGGATACAGCAAAAGTGCAGAGAAGGCAATGGAATCGGGGATACAGCAAAAGTGCAGAGAAGGCAATGGAATCGGGGATACAGCAAAAGTGCAGAGAAGGCAATGGAATCGAGGCATTCCCTCCTGGGCAGGGGAGGCGAAGGTTTCTGTGACCACTTCTCTCCTTATCTCCAGGCTTTGCTATGCAAAGCGAGGCAGGGCTGCAGCAATGCTGCTGGAGGGAGGAGCAGATTTAACAGGAATACATTCCTTTGGAAATTCTGTTGGCTTCATCGGAGGTTTCAGAAAAACCTGCAGGTTTAGACTCCATATGAAAGTTGTTCTGGACATGACTCTCAGCCAGTCACGGCTTTATTTCTGTCCCTACCTGCTTGCCACGGTTAAGGAACAGAGCCTTGCCTGCTAGGAAAAGGCAGAGTCCTTGTTTCAAGAGAGATTAAAATATAGAAGAATGTGCCACTTGCTGTGCCATCTCTGCAGCATCTGCTCTTCAGCTGTGACCTGGGCACAGGGGTAGCACACGGGCGCACTGTGCTGTGGCTCACCCGAAATCCTGAGCAAGCTCCAGGGCACTCACCTGCCCTCTTTAGGCTCTGACCTCGGTGCCCTGAAGTCACTAGACAAGGATACATGCTGAATCCTTACCCTGAAATAATTACTGCAATCTCTTCATTACTCGTGCTCGTTAATTTTGATTAGCCAGGTAACACAGGCAGCTGCAGTCAGACCCAGCAGCGCTGCACACGGAGGCACAAACATCCAACACAAACCACTCGGTTCTAATCCCAGCAGCTTCACTGCCTTCTCCCTCCACACCCATTTCCCTCTTGATGCAAAGGTGTTGTTTTGCCATCAACATCTCACACACAAGTGTGCCTGAATCACTCCCTAGGCAGCAGCTGGGGTAGATAGGAGGTGTGGGTGGGCGTGGAGGAGGCAGGTGGGCTGCTCCGGGCTCCCAGAGCTCAGTGTGACAGGGAAGAACAGCCAGACCCAGTGGGTGGGTGTCAGACTGCTCAGACCTGTCAGAAATAAGGCCTTAGCACCTAAGGGAGCTGCTGAGGATGAGGAGCACCCCAGATGAGCCCTGCACAAAGGGAGCACAGGAGGGTTTCAGTGGCACAGTTACCTGAACCTCAGGGCACTCAGGCTGGCAGTGTTGGCATCCAAACCCTCGGGACACCAGGACGTCTGCAAACACAGCAGGCACTTGCTGTCCCCTTTCTCCGGGTGGAGCAGCAGCTGTGTGCCAGCCTGAGCACACCCAGAGGTGCACACCAGAGCACCCACTGCAAACCCAAAGCTCTGACAGAATAGCCACCTGCTGCTATGTGTGGTGCTGTTCTCATTTCATACATAACGTAATGAATTTGCTGTACCAAAATCATAATAAAGGAAAAATTTAAAAGAACATTTTTATGATTGATTTTGATATTTCGTGGAAAAAACTCCCATTCTTTTGTGACTTTTTTTTTTCTTTAGAAAATTCGAAGTGATTTAGAATTTTTACAGTGTTTTAGAACACTTCAGACTGTAGCAAGCTGTCCACAGGTGGTTGTAAGGAACAACCAACATCATGTGTTCTATATTCACTGTACAAAACAACCAGTCCAAAGGTAACTCACCATCTGCCACATCCTGGGAGCTAAAACACAGAGAGGGGCACATTGATGTCCTGTGTGTAACTGGGGCTTTTTCACCCTCCATATCCAGTCCTGAACCAGCACCTGTCCAGGCTTAAAACTGGTCCAGTGAGGGATCCCCCAGCCCAGGCTCTGGCAGGCTCCAGAATCATTTCCCCACTTGCATGGATTTGTTAAGAACTACACCGAGCAGTGTCATGGAACTTGCCCAAAACCCAAACCAAAGTCACCCTGCCATACAACAGCCTGGTGAGCTGAGATGGATTTGGGACATCAGCACCAAACACCTCAGGGGCAGGGAAGCACAGGGCCCTCCAAATCACAACCACAGCTTTAGGAAAGGCAAAGCCTCTGGGATTTTTATTGCTTTTGGTGAAAACTTAAAAAAGGCAGTAAAGCTCTTAAAAGAACAGAAAGCTCATGGCAGAGTGTGGCTTCACATGTTTATCCCATGTCTCCAGAAGTACTCAGAGCATTTGCCATGTGGAAAAGCAAGCCAATCAGCTATTTTTAGACTCACTTGATTCAACACATGGACTGAATTCTGTTAGAAATAACGACCTTCTCATGTAGTTATTGCAAGTGCCACTAGACAGAGCTGTTCATCTGATTTCTAACCTCAGAAATATTCATGAGTGCAGTGATGTGCTAGAAATCCAAGAGGAGTTTGTATTACAGACTCCTTCAGAAAAGTGGCACACGCCTGTAACAAGTGCCTGGCGCGTGCAGCCAGGGTGTAGCTTTGGCACACACTATAAATAATCTCACTGGAGCTGAGAGCTGCATCTGCCCCTTATGAGTTCTCTGCTCACTCACCAGGAGCAAGTGATAAAGAGATGACAGATGAAAAAAAAATCTGTCTTTTCTTGGTTAAACTATTGTGTATGTGTTGAACTTGAATATGAGGAATACACCTGGAGATCTAAAAGTGCTCTGACAAGTCCCTGACTGTGGAGTAACTATCAAAGATATTTTACCAGAATTTGGGAAAGGCTCAAACAACAGTACCTTTGGAGAACAGAGAAGTTTTCATTCCAGGTAGGGAACATGCATTCAGACAGTCCTTAAGGGAGTGTCAGAGGACAGGACTCAGTGATTACAGCAGTGCAGGTTGTTCAAACCCAGTATTGCAGTTAATCAGCAGTTAATCACCATAACCCCTGACTGTGGCTGGTGCAGGATTGCCCAGTCCCTCCCACCAGGTAATGCAGAAATCACCCAGGAACTTAAATGCTTGGAGCTGTGCCGGTCGATAGAACCTAATTACCTGCTCTTTTCTGATAAATTTAGGGCAAACCACATTTTCTTTAAAGAAAAGCAAGCTGTCGTTTCGGGAGGGAGCAGAGAGAGACCAGCATTAGCACCGGTTCTCCCGGGTTCGCACCCTGATTTGCATCCCGGGCAACTCGAAGCAGGAATTTCTGGAATTTCTGCAGCAGTGGCTGCAGCCTTCATTTCCCCTTGTGCTTGGAGTTAAACAGCTGAGCAGCCACAGCCAGCTCCAGGCCATCGGCACAGGGCAGGGCTGGCAGAGCCTTCCCGAGGTGTCAGTTCGTGTCCCTGCTGCTCCCGGCTGTGTCCAGGTCCAGGTTTCTGTGCCAGGCTCAGGGAGCGCTGGGCAGGTCACGGCCCCTCTAAGGATGTGCAAAGGCCACCACAAGTCTGAAACTGCCCACAGGCCACACCTCAGGCCCTTAGTTAATGTCTTTGTTGCTCAAGAACATGCCTGTGGCTCTTTTCTCTCACTCCTCAGCTAACTCTGACTTTGGCAGGGGTGTTCTGTCAGTCCGTGCCCCGGTACCACGCCGGGGTTTCCGCAGTGAGCTGCTCTCCCCCAGCCACGCTCCTGTCACAGAACATCATGCTCAGCAATAGCTGGAGCTGAGACAGAAGCCCCCAGGCTGCCGTGGGCTCCCGCACAAAAACGCGGGCGGTGGATACAGGGTTTGGTTTTGCTCTGTCAGCTCCAGCCTTGCCCAAAGCCCGGCCGTGGCCAGCCCGGGGCTGCTGCGCCGGATCGGAGCGGGGCTGGAGCAGCAGCAGCTCCTGCAGGCTGGGCACTGCAGGCACAGCTCCTGTTCTGCCCACTGGCACTGCAGGCACAGCTCCTGCAGGCTGGGCACTGCAGGCACAGCTCCTGCTCTGCCCATTGGCACTGCAGGCACAGCTCCTGCTCTGCCCGCTGGCACTGCAGGCTGAGCACTGCAGGCACAGCTCCTGCAGGCTGAGCACTGCAGGCACAGCTCCTGCTCTGCCCGCTGGCACTGCAGGCTGGGCACTGCAGGAACAGCTCCTGCAGGCTGAGCACTGCAGGCACAGCTCCTGCAGGCTGAGCACTGCAGGCACAGCTCCTGCAGGCTGAGCACTGCAGGCACAGCTCCTGCAGGCTGAGCACTGCAGGCACTGCAGGCACAGCTCCTGCAGGCTGAGCACTGCAGGCACAGCTCCTGCAGGCTGAGCACTGCAGGCTGAGCTCCTGCTCTGCCCGCTGGCACTGCAGGCACAGCTCCTGCAGGCTGAGCACTGCAAGCACAGCTCCTGCTCTGCTCACTGGCACTGCAGGTACAGCTCCTGCAGGCTGGGCACTGCAGGCACTGCAGGCACAGCTCCTGTTCTGCCCACTGGCACTGCAGGGCTGAGCTCCTGCTCTGCCCGCTGGCACTGCAGGAACAGCTCCTGCCCTGCCCGCTGGCACTGCAGGCTGAGCTCCACCTCCTGCCCTGGGCAAAGTGCAGGGCCACAGCCCAGACACCAGCACATAAACCAGGGACATTTCGTAGTTGCAGTTTCCAGTAGCAGTTATTGCTGAAAAGCTTCTGAGCTCAGTGACATTTCTTGCACCTATGGCCTCCTCACTTGCTGAATTTTGAAAGAATTGAGGGGTTCGTCATATCCATGTGGAGATTAGAAAAAGGAAACTATGATCCCTTTGTCAGTTCCTCTGATGTTCTCTGAACGCTGGCAAAGGACTGGTCAGGTTTTGAAGACGTGTAAGGCAGAAAGAGGCATCAGGAGGTGTGTAGGAAAGCCTGCAGGGAAGATTCAGACACGGATACACAGCCCAGAGGCTGAGTACCCATGTGCAGCTTTAGGGGCTGGAGAGGGTGGAGGGTGGCACGGTGGGAGGTCACTGGTGCTCTGGGGACACCCACTCGCTGAGGTCACTCACCCCCAGGTCACGCCGTGGCCCTTCTCTCTGCAGAGCCGAGTTAAACCACAGCCCAGCCCCTGGTTTCCGCAGCTGTTCTTGGGGACGATGAATGTCCCGTGGCCCCGTTTCTCCATCCCACCACCAAGTGGCACTGCAGCAATTGCCATCCGCTCCCGAGGAAGAGCTGGCGACACTTCCCGCACTTCCGTGAGCCATTTCGACTGAAGTTTTCCTGCCTCATTGCCATGGCAGAAACCCCTTGCAGTTTTTCTGCTTAGTCCTTCTACCAACCTCTGCCTAAACTGAACTAACGAAAAGCAGAATTATCTATTTGCTTTAGCAGAAACACAAAGTATCAGAGATGCCAGCTGGAGGGAAATACAGCTCAGGGAGAAAACCAAGAACAGAAATATAGAGAGTTTGAATATCAAATACTTCAAAATCTCAAGCACTTTCTTCCTCTGAAGACTGAATGTTTTGGGCCCACTGAAACTCTTGAAAAGATCTCCATTAATGTTGGTGTCAGATAAAGCTGTATATGATGACATATATTTTATTTCTATAATGATACCTTTATCCTCATTCCTCTCCCCTTTCAGGGCTATAATTGAGCTGTGTGCTGGCCAGCAGTGCCAGGTTTATGGCAGTGTGGAGCCAATGGTGCATCCCTGGGGGATTTACCCCCTTGCAGCTGCCCTGCCTGCATGCAGACACGCTGTGCTGCCACAGCCAGGATTATCTGTGTGGCTTGGCTCACACGCTCCTCTGCTGCCTTCCTTACTGCGGGTAGCTGGAGATGGAGCTGCCCCTGGCAGTGCCCGGGCAGCTGGCAAACCTCCTTCCCTGCCAGCCTGCAGGTCTCCCTCTCATGGCAGGACTGCTCCGGGATGATTTCAGCTCTCAGCTGGAGCCAGCTGCCCTGGTGGGGTGGTGCTGTCAGGGCTTGGCCTGGGGACCCCGGCCAGGCAAAGTCGTGCTCCAGGACCTGAGCCCTCTGCAGTCACCAGGAAACAGCCCCTGGCTGGGGGGAAGGCAAGGGAGTGAGGGCTGAAGGAACTAGCAACGGAATGGAGGAAAGGGACAGAAAGGGGAAGCCAGACACTCTTGGGAAACCCCTGCTACTGCAAATGGTCTAAAATTAGAGTGAGACTGAGAGAACAAAAGAACCAAAAGAGCCCATCAACACTTTGCCACAGATCTCATGCCACATCACATTCTTCTGGTGTGTCAGCTTGCCCTGAACAACATGAACTCATCTTTGAATTCATCTGGGGTGCAGCACATCAAAATGTTTCAAAATCCCCAAGTCAAAATTCCCAAGTGCTTGAGAGACAAAGCACCTTGTGTGGGGTCACCCTCCCGGGCTGCTGTTGGAATACAGAGACAAAAACAGCAAAAACGAGTCCTAAACTGGAAACCGAAAGAGCCAATACCCAGGAAAGGGAGACAGGGAGGCAGACTGGTATTGCTGAGCTCTCTCAGGCAGGAGCAAAGCACCACTGCATGTTGCAGCTATTCCATTCTGTCAGACACCCCTGTGACATGGACACCACGGCACACGTAAGCACTGTGCAGGTGATAGATGTCACAGAGAGACTCCCTGCTGCACCATGTGCTGTAAGAAAACTTGTCTGCCTTGACACATAACGTGGCCTTGCTTGGGTAATATCATCAACTTTGACCTAAATAGTAATTTCTACAGAAAAATGAAGTAATTGATGAGCCAAATAGATTTGCTCCTTGGCAAGTGTTTTGCCATCCTGGGTTTTCGTGGGTCTGTGGAGCCAAGCAAACCTTAAGCCTTCTGCTCTTCACCAACCTGCCTCCTTCCACCCTGGCATTCTTTTGGTCAGAGGAGTGAGGAGGGAACTGTGGCTCCTGGGAGCCTTCCCTCAGCACCAGGCACACACTGACTTCTGCAATGTCTCCTTTGCAACCACCAACCTTTGCCTCCCAAACGGGGAAGATATTCCATGGTTCTACGGCTCTATGTCTGAAATTCTTGCAGCTGGAAGTGCAATAAAATGCAAAGAGCTTCAGGAACTGAATGGGATCAACTGGTGCTGGGGAAGGGGAGCTGGGAATAGCATCCATGGGAACAGAGCCCTCTCCAGCAGCAGCTGGTCCTGGCATGAGCTGCCCAAGGCTGGGTTTCCTGTGGGACATGCACATAAAGAGCTGATTTCTGTTCCACCTTCTCTTGCCAGCCTGGAGGTTCGCTCTTTACAACTTAACTCAGGCTGTCTCAGATCTGTCTGGAGTGGGCTGTGTCATCTCCTGGTAGCAGAAGGGAGATGGGACCAGACATTGGACGGAGCAGGGAAGAGGTGCCAGAGCAAACACACATCAGTGAACAGTGCCCCAGTGCCACCTGCTCAGAGCCTGGGGCACTGCAATGGCTCAAGGCCTGACACGCTGCACTCACGAGGCTTTTGGGTGATGCTGTAAAGAATAAGGGATGTTGGGGTTCTCCTCTTGGTGCACCTCAAGGGCAATTCTGCCTGTGACAGTCCAGCAGCCAAGGTGCTGTCAGACCAACACGGCAGGGAAAAACTTCCAGACACTCTGTGCAAGTGGAGGCAGCAAGGACAGAGCCCCAGGGAGGTCGGGACAGGAGATGAGAAAGGGAAGGGGAGCTTTGGGGATGCTTTGAGCTGACATCAAAAGCTGCTGTCATTCAATATGCTTCAAAGCTACTGGTATTCACTTAGTTTTTAATTGGAATGAAAAAAGCAGTGTTATTTTTGCTTGCTATTGCTTTGTTACACTTGCCATCTAACTTGATTCATGGTAATCCTCTTACCACAGCCATCTGCCAATTTGCAGCCAATTACTCAGACGTGCTGAGCCCCTCTGGTTGCACCAGAATGTTAATCTGAGGCACCTCTCCTGCTCCCCATCCATCCCAGCAGTGTGTGCCCTCACTGGTCACTGCTGAACCGTTCCCAACATGGACCAAAGCTCGACAAGGCTTTGCTTTTCGTGTATCAAGAATGTTTTATCCTTCCATTCTCAGTGGTTAAGCAGATCTTGGCATATATTATTCTGATTTTTCAGCTGAGGTTAAATGTATTTTTAGATAAAACATATTCTACATTTCTCTAAATGTGCATCCTTTTGCTTTATTTGTTTTCGCCATGTCATTGCAGAGCAAGATGGATTTCCAGTGCTTTGAAGACAAAAATGAATAGTGCTATGGATGTTTAAACTCAATTTACTGGCCAGGCAGTTAATGAACATGCAGATCCACTCCTAAAGTTCAGGACCAGCTGTGTCTCTCTCAGTTGGAGAGACAGGATAGGACTTACATCCTTAGAGGAGGGAGAGGGGTTTTGTCATCAGCACCTGAAGACAGCTGGGAATTGCTTGGACCTTCTAAAGAAATCAAGGAGTTTTCTCATGTCAAAACATGGCTCAGACTTCACTGCTGCTGAAGCCAATGGATTCCACACGAAGGGGCCTCAGAGCTGGAGTGGGGAGGGCTGTCCTGTGCAGCAGGGAGCCAAGAGCAGAGCTGACATGTGGGCTGAGCTGGGAGGGACCAGCAAACTCCTACTGGAATATCTGTCTGCATTCCTGCAGAAGCGGAAAACAAGGAGAGCTGTGATGTGCAGAGCACATCCACCTCTCTCGGTCTGGCTTTTGCATGGGAACTCTTTTGGTACAGGGCGGTGCCAGGCTGGCTTATCCTCAGGCACCACTGAAACTCCAGGGACGTTCCCACTTGCAAAAGGAGCGCCTGGGCACCCAGCGTGCAGGATGAACTGGAGTCACTGGTTATGTCGTGGTGCTTTGTTCCAAGGGTGAGTGATTTCTGTTCCAAGCACTATCCAGAGATGCTGCCTGAGACAGGGAGGTGGCACTAATCCTTAGCAGCCTCCCAGCAGCTCTGGCCAGGGCCTTCTCTTCCCAAAGGCATTCCTCCCCTAATGAAGCCATTGCTAACCCACAGCAAACCGAATGGAGCAGGCAGGAGCACCCAAGGGGCTGAGCAGGAGCTGCTGCCCAGTTTTAATTCAGGAGGGGATTATTGACACACCAGGGCTGCCTAAATGGCTTACCAGGCCTGAGGCCACACCTGCTCCTTGGAATGCTCCGAGTCCTACACAGATGCACACTGTGGGACTGTCAGGGTCAGAGGGGGAGCAAAGGAAACAGCACATCCTTTCCAGCTGGCATATTTAAATGCTCTTTGTCTTGCTCTGCGACACACGCAGGTTAACTTCAGCTGACATATATCTCATGCAAATACTGCTCCAGATAACGTGGAACCATAATATTTACCCTGCCATGAGCCTCAACAAGGGAACAGTCTTAAAATCCCATGTCTGTATGCCTGCAATTGAGACTTAAACGTTAACTTTAAATAGAGAAACAAGGCACAAAGTTTGAACCTGCTGCCATAGGTTAATGACAGCCCTCCCTAAAGAACCTCGCAGAGCCCCGAGGGGTGACACCTCAGGGAGCAGCTGGCCCAGCTCAGGCTGTCTGTGACCTGATACTCACAGAGCTACTCAGAAATGAGCTGGCTGCAAAGCCAAGCACCACATACAGACAATATGGTAACCACGTAGCAGGCAATTAAGAATAGTACAGACACAGAAAGTTCATGTCTTCATGAGTTGCTGGGGCTCCCCACACGTTGCAGGGGAAACAAATGGACCTTACAGCTACTCAGCTCCATTTTTGGTGGAGCTGTGGTCTGGATATGGTGGTTCCTGTGCACAGGGGAGCAACCAGTGCTTTGAGAACCTGCTCCGTGTCCCTCAGGCTCACAGAACTCATGTACATAAACTTTAAATGAGCCTTTCTGGTTGGGAAAGGGAAAGGAAAAACTGTATCTGTCATTAAATTCACAATAATCTCCAAATCCAAATTGCCAACAAAATATTTTGGAATGACTCTTCAGTGGCGATTGAATGTCCCAGGGGAATGAGATATTCGGTTTGCTGAGTGACACCTGAGGCTTTATCATAACAATATCTGGAATAACAATTGCTGTCATGTTGGTCATAAAGAAACACTGAACGCAGGAGAAAAAGCCCAGTGGATTTCTAGAAGGCTTGACCATCTGACTTTTCATTTCTCCACCTATGACATCACGTCCCCAGGAAACCTGGATTTTGCAAGTAGCTCATTTTACCAGAGAAACAGCCTGCCATCATGAAATGCACTGTTCTTTAAATGTCTTCACCAGTGCTCAGTGAAATCAAAGACAGAACTCCCACTGACTTCAGTGGACAGGATCATGCTCCACAGCCTGATCCCAAGACAACAAAAGCCAAGAGAAGGTACTTATTGATTTCAGCAGACTTCAGGTCAGGTCAGGATCTCAACCATCCATCACTGTACATAAGGGAGTTCTGCTATTAAAATGGAAATGAAATATCTTCCCCCGGTATTATCAGGGAAAAGTCATGGCATAATTGGTGAAAAGACAAGTCAGGAAAATTATATTGTCTTTCAGTGAGGAGGAATGTTATCTTGGAAACCAAAACTCCAACATGAAACATCCATGAGCAAAGCACTTGAAAAGAAGCTCGATACTAATCATATGCTAAAGAGAAACAGCAATAAAGACCAACCCCCTCGCTGCTGACTCAGACAGGAAGCTGTGGTGAGGATGCCACAGTATTATTTAGTTCATGCTTAACTGCTACATAGAGTTGTCACCTAAATAAGCATCTTCTAAGCAACTGACTGTCTCTGCACTCAAGTGCTTTGTTGGAGGAATGGCTGAGTAAGGAATTCCAGAACCAGAGGTACTACAGTGTGAAAGGAACTGCAGTAGGAAGAATGAAGAGTTAGATAATGAGCAGGAATATGGGGCTACATCTCAGCACTTCACTCTTTCTTATATTGTATCTTCTATCATATTCTATCAAATATAATACAAATTTTAACTTATCCTACAGCTTTTCATAAAAGACCAGTATAATGTAATATGGACTAACTTGTCTGACATAGTCACCAAGGGGAGGGACTCTCAAATCTGCAGCATTTGCCTCTCAATAATGCTGTTGTGTTTGCAGCTCCATCTCCACCACTCCCCAGGCACTTATGTCCAGAGGACTGGGGCTGCAAATCATGGAGGTTTTAAAAGGAACCAGCACAGAGAACAAATTTCTTACCACAACGATTTGGTACTGTGAACCTGTGCTCTCTATTTGCTGTGTAGGTAAACCCTTTGTCACTGCACTTCCCACCTGGGGTAGGGCTGTGAGAGGCAAACCCCTCACTGCTGTCACTGTGCCAGGCTCAGCCTGTCTCGCTCCGGGGTTTTCACCTTCTAACTCAGCCCAAATGCACCTGCACATCCATCACACCAAAAGCACATGCTCTGATCCATGGCCAGGGGACACAGCTCTCCACAGAAACGTGCACCCTTCACATGGGGACACAGTGACAGAAACACTGAGAGGCAGCAAAGCTGCTGCTGAAGCTGCTCTGCCTGACCAGCACAGACCACAGACAAGAGCTCCCAGCTAATGGAAAACTTCATTAGCAACAGGAACTGGGTTAGATTAATTTCTTCATAACACTGATTGACTTGGACAGCCCATTTCACTAACATTTATGCTGCAGGGAAACATAATTATGATTTCCCTGAGTGACAGGATTAGATGACACAAAACATGTAATCAAATTTTGAAAGGGCAAATTAATCCTGTAATTGTTTGATAATTCTTTGCCAGTGTTATTTGAGCTGTTTGATATATCCAATGAAACGAAGATCTGAAGTTGCATCTATAAACACCATTCACAGGACATTCTTGCCTTTCATAAATCACTGTTTCCACTGCTTGCAAATGCTAACCTGGAGCTGTAGATGGCTGGCTCTGAGTGTCCCTGCCGTGAACTTGGCCTGGGTTTGCTGCCATGGAAATAGTCACCTGCCAGACACTGTCTCAGATGCCCCAGGGCAGCCTCTGATGTGCTCTGAGCCACCAAAGCTTTGACTCCACGACGGCCTTTGTGTTTGGCTCTGACATTGATTAAAGGCACAACTTTGTCACAGCCCGGCAGCTGAAGGGACTCCTGATCCTTAAAGCTGAAGGTATTTTCCACCAAGTGGCTCAAAGGAGGATGTGACTGAGTGGCAGAGGTTCAGACAGGTGCGTCCTCTCAAGGTGCAGACAGACGTGTCTCCTCACTGCTTTGATTTGTAACAAAAGCATTTGTGACCATAGGTGAGGGAAGAAGAGAAACCAAAATGCAGGATTTAACAAGCTTTGAGGGCACAAGCCTGCACGTGGCTCTCGCTGTGCCCTGGGGAAGGATGGCAGCAGAGAGAGCTGTCTGCCACTACCCTTGTCCTACACACATCCAACTCAGTCCATATCATCACCAAGGAGGAGATGAGAGACCAGGGCCATGGCAAACTCCGTGGACTGTTTGTATGGCCTGAGCTGCACACTCCAGTGGTTCTCATTTGGCTGTAGGCCAGTATTAATGCAAAATGAGACTTTATTAAAGATAACTACAGAACAATTGATCGGGTTAATGTCTCCAAGGGCAATTCATGCCCGATGGCAGATGTCGGGTCAGACTGGCCGCAGCTGAGGCAGAACAAAGCCGGCAGAGACGCCCGGAGGAGGCAGCCGTGGCTGAGGACTCCCTTTGTGCCGACTCTGCCCACCTGCTCCCGGCTGCAGGGACACGGGCGGGGCCCCGGGGAGCCGGGAGAGCCGGCCCGGGCTGGGCAGGAGCAGCTCCATCCCCGCCTCCCAGCCGTGCAGCCCGCGGCTCCGCCGTGCGTGCGGCTGCTGCTCCAGCGCTGGGACGCTGTGCGGGTGCATGCCCGGGGCTGGGACCCTGTGCGGGTGCATCTCTGCAGCCCTGCACACCCCTGCAGCGCCCCACGGCTCAGCCGTGCGTGCGGCTGCTGCTCCAGCGCTGGGACGCTGTGCGGGTGCATGCCAGCACCTCTGCAGCGCTGCACACACCTGCAGCGCGGCTCAGCCGTGNCGCGCAGCTGCTGCCTGTATCCCCAGGACCCTGTGCCGGTGCATCCCCGGGGCTGGGACCCTGTGCGGGTGCATGCCAGCACCTCTGCAGCGCTGCACACACCTGCAGCGCGGCTCCGCCGTGTGTGTGTGGCTGCTGCCTGTATCCCCAGGGCCCTGTGCCGGTGCATGCCAGCACCTCTGCACACACCTGCATCGCGGCTCCGCCGTGTGTGTGTGGCTGCTGCCTGTATCCCCAGGGCCCTGTGCCGGTGCATGCCAGCACCTCTGCAGCCCTGCACACACCTGCACAGCACTGCCGAGCTCCCGGCATGGATCACTATTTACGTGCTGCTGCTGCTGCAAACCATCACTCCGGGTGTTGTCTGGTTTGCATTTACAAATGCCTGTGAACTCTGCAGGTAGCACCCAGACTCAGAGCAGTTCTGTGTGATGGTGACTGAAAAACTGGCCAGATCTCAAGGGTTTGGGTGTTTCTGACCTGGCAAAATGAAGTTTTTGCTTGCATTAATTTTGAAGAGATCTTTCTAGAGGAGACTGAAATTCCATGTGAGCCTAATGAGTTACACACTTCAAGTACAGACCTATCTGGATCCTTGAGGCCAACCCTATGGGTATTATGGATTGCAGGCGATTAACATGCAAACTCCCTAATTCTGCTTTGAAAAGCCATCACAAGAATAATGTGGTATAGAACATATAAAGATTTATTTAGTCCCTTAAGTTCTTCACATATGTAAGCCAGTAGAAGATGGAATAGAAGATTCCATAGTATGAATGGACTAAATAAAATGCAGTTTGACTTCACTAGATAAAAATTACAATGTGTTGTGATTCTCAGATGAATGTGTGATTCTCATTAATGATGCAATAATAATAAATTCAATCCAGGCAGAGCTAGACAATGGCTGGAGAGGGGGATGTGGAGATGAGGCTGAGGCAGAGCTGGCAGCCCTTCCTCCTCCCAGGAAACCATCTCTGGAGTGAGGGAATTTAAATTTGGAATAGGCAGATAATGCAGGTGCACCCAATGATTTGTGCCCTCTGAACAGAGATCACGTTTTTCCAAGCCACAGATTCTCTCCCACCAAAGACTTTTCTTCTCTGGCAGATGTTGAGCAGATGCTTTTTATTATAAACAGATGGGAAAGATTTTTCAATTACCAATTATTCAAAGTAACAAAGAGGCCTGTTGCCTAATTCAGAGATTATATTAAAATAATATTTATATACATTAAAAATAACATTAAAATAATATTTTCAATCTGGATTTCAATTATCACTCTATTTGTCTAATTTGAAATGTTATCCTATTCCAGTCTGATCCAAGAGACTGGACCTGTCATCTGGACCTATCTGGAGTGACTGGAGGTGCAGAACGGAATTGGATCCCGCCACTCTGATTGACAATTTCAGCTTCTGCTGGAGGATCTGTGAGGCAGCACAGCCAATAAACTGCATTTTCAGCACCACTAACTACAGTAATCAATATTAATTACATAAAATTTTTGAATTTATTTTAATAAGCACTGAATTGAGTGTGAAGAAGACAAAGAGAAAGAGAGGAGAAAATGTCACTAAAAAATTAGAAAATGTCAGTCAAGAAGGAATTCCCTGTACCTTGTTGAGATTACCCAAGACACTCACAAGGTCATAGAGAAGGAAGCCAGAATTATCCAGTTAGAAAAATTCAAATGTTCTAAGTTTCCTTCACGTTGCCTCTTCCAAACCTGTCAAATCTCAGGATCACATTATCAACACTAAATGAAACCCTGTTTGTTGGTTGGCCTTGGTGATGGAGTGAAGAGAGACAATGGCTTTTCTAGCAGCAGTAGTACTGCAGTTTTTCCTGCACAATCCCCAAACAGCCCAGTGATTCTACAGAGCATATCCTACAGCACTGCCTTTTTCAAGCTTCTCCACAGAAAATCTCCCATCTTACAAAATAACCCTCTGACCTGGATAACACTCAGAAGGATGAAGAACTAAAGCTTGTTCAGAAGGTAAATCAATAACAGGGGATTCATTTTCCTTTCTGGTTTACCACTCTTGCATCTGTTATTGTTTGAAATATTTGGAAGAGGGGGGAAAAAAGAGGTGGTAGATATCCCTGTAACCTCTTCACTAACTTTCCTGTTACCATCATTCAGTTATTTCAGTACTGTAAGGTTTTTACAGGCATTGAAAATTCCGTGTATTCTCCCTCCCCCCAGTCGCTAGTGGGAGCAAAAGCTTTGTGTGACCAAAGCAAAATCACAGAAAGGGAGCAATTGTTCAGTGCCTGACCATTCCCATCAGTGCCTCCGGCAACTGCACTTGTTTGATTTTTAGCAGCTTTCTTTTTCAAATAGTAAAACAAGAACAGATTTTCCTCTTAATTCCTGTTTGATTGAAGAGGGAATTCGTGTCAAAGGATATTCCTGGAGATTCAAATGAGCTGTTAGAAATGATGTCTCCTCAAGTGTTTAGAAAACATACAATGTGCATTCTTTGGGATCCTTTGTCAGGGCAGATGCAACAATAGACCTCAGGAAAGATGAGCAGATGTTATTCTGCACACTCTTCATTTCAGAGGCTTTAGAAATTCATGAGGTCTTTTGTAGGTTTTATGACTTCTAATAACAGTGCAGCTGTTCCATTCAGAACCTAAACTTGTCTTCAGACGTTTACTTGCGTCTGCAGATGTTGAAGGAATGGCCACATTTGACAGGTTTGAAGATATTCTCTCCAAAAGCAACCAGGCAGTGCCTGTGAATTCTGTGTCTTTCCCTCCTCCCATGCCCTGGATTCTGCTGTTCTGTGCCTAGAATCCTTTGGTAATTCTGTGTTGCATTGCCTCCATCCCTTTGACACAGAGATCTCAAAGACAATTCAACTTTCTCAGAATATTTCCACTCTCTATGTGGGCAGCATTACAATTATTTTCCAATTTTATGAAAACAGCCATTGAAGCTGTCAGCAACAGCACAGAAACTCATGTACTGCCACACACGAGTGTGCTCTCATTACATTCTGGTCAGGCAAGAGAAATCACATTGCAGATGGTTTCACTGGAAGACGTGGATTTGATCAGCAAATGCACTGTGCTGAAGGCGACTGGAATGCCCAAAGCCAAGCTGTTTTACACCAAGCCTCCTCCGACAGAGCCACCATCCCTTCTGGGTTGTGAATGTCCAAATGGAATATTTAGATCTTTGCTCATTCTGCAGTTTTGTTGTCTCACCTTGCATTCACTTTAAATTCACTGACGGGTTTATTTAGCTCTTTATTTTCCTGCTAACCTTGAAAAATGTTGCTTACTCTTATTCATGTAGGAACTGCTGTAGCAATTGGATGGTCCCCAGAAAAAAACCCAGACATTTTCAGTATTGTGTTTGGCTCCTCTCTAAAGGTAGGACAGTACCTCACAAGCTTCTGTCTCTGCCCTATGGCTTGAAAATGCCCTTCAGTTGCCTCTAGTGTTCCCTGAATGAGGCCAGTGAGTGCTCATTCATCCAGCACAGGAACCACACAACGGAATTGGTAGCGGTACAGCAGTAACAGTAAATGGTAACAGTAACATTTATTGAACCAGATATATTCAGGGTGTGCATCCAGTGTATTTATTCCTCAAATGAGGACTTATCTGCCTTTTGTGTTAAGTACTGGCAGTACTAGTTTACAGGTAAGTACTGACTAATAAGTGTGAACTCAATTTGACATTCCTGAGCACAGAAGAGAAATGGAAGAAAACACACAATTCACTTAACAGGAAGAGTTGCTTTCAGAAAACCTGTGAGGTGAGACAGGCTTGGTTTTGCCATGAAAGACAAAAAGACAGTGCTTCACTTGAAATAAGAGCAGAACTAATGCTGTAATTACCAGCCTGTGGCAGCACTGAAGTCTGTGGAGAGCATCAAACTCGGGATGGGGTTAAGGTGATCTCAGTTCAAAGGAGGGACAGACCCTAAGGATAGAATGTGCCACGGAGCAATTAAAACAGTGGTTGGGCAGGTCCTGACGGAATTTGAATGTACAGACAAACGCATCGAGTGTCAGTGAATGTCACCCTGGATTTCCCCAGCAACCTGACTTTTCCTGGAATTAAAAACCAAGGCAGCAAATGCACAGAGGAAGCCCTGGTTCCTGTGCCTCGCAGAGAAGGAAGCTTGGTCAGCCTGATGATTAAAAATAGAAGAAAGAAGTAGAACAACAGAAAAAGAATGAGGGGGCTCTTCAGCTGGGGCCTGATCAAAGAGCTGAACTGAGTCTGGGGGCTGTCAGAGGGCAGATCCCCACCCTTCCTTCCTTCCTTCCTTCCTTCCTGCCTCCCAGGGGCTCAGATCTGATTCCCACCCAGGACACTCTCCCACCGTGCCGTCCCATGGGGGTTGTTTTTGCTGTAGTTATCCATTAAAACCCAGGAGAAGCCAGGCTGCTCTGCAGGGAGGTGACACTGCAGGTCACAGCTCTGCTTTCAGCCTGTCACAAAGATCCCTGTGCAGGGCCCGCTGAGGGCTCCATGTCCAACAAGCACTGCAGCTGCAGAGAACCCGAGGAAATGTGCTAAAGCAATGAGAGCAAATCTGACAACTAATACTTCCTATTTTCCTAGATCTTCTACCCAGAGGAGCAAGCTGCCAGGTGGTGTGTTGGACTGTATTCCCAGCCGGGAATAGACTGACATGCTGCTATTTTGTGTTTCCCTGATCCTGATGGATACTAGCTGAAATGGGAACTATTCTGATTAATATTCCCTTCATGATTACAGAATAAAGGAAAACAGCTTTTCTTTCTCCTCTAAAGACAGTGCCTGCTCATTAGAGTTTGGGATGTCCATATGTTTTCCAAACTCAGGCTGCAGCCCTGCATATGGAATTGATGGTAATAGCTTTTACAACTAATTATTTGAAGATACTTAGGCTAATAAAATTATTTTGAAGAGATATCCTGAGTTTGCCAGAGATATCTGACTGCGTCACTGAGGTGGGAGATGAACAGCTGAGCTGCCTCCTGGTGGGTCCCATGTAGAGACCAGGAATTTGAGGAATGACACAAGTAATGGTTTCCAGCCATCAGAAATTCGTAACAGCTTTTGTGCACTTCTAGCCCCTTTCCTTTACATGCCACCATCACCATCACTTTGCAGCACTTGGAGAGGACAAGGTGAATATGTGAGCTTTCTGTTAAATCCTGTCCCTGAGGGAATCCTTCCAGAGCTCAGGATGAGCAGGAATGGGAGGCAGAGCTGGTGCATATCTACACGTGCTCCCTGCCTCCTCAGCCCTGATGTGGCTGACACACTCCTGCCTGTAACTGCTTCTTCCAGACACTCCAGGAGGTTCAGTGCTTGGAAAGAGAATGGCACTAGAGAAGCTGAGCCTCCCTTTCTCCAAATACACTGGACAATGTCTCACAGGCATTCCTCTCTGGATGCAGAATGGGACCCAGCTTGGATCATTCCCTTATGTGTGTACAGCCCTTGAATTTGCAACATAATTTAAAGGAAAATCTGAAGACATCTCCTGGCAATAAAAGGATACTAGTCCAGAAAATGAGCTGGCAGTGTTTCAGTGATAATATAAGGGGATTAATATCACCAAGAGGTTACACATTCAGCCTCTGATTCAAGTGAAAGTGCTGGTGTTTGATGAGAACACCACAAGCAGGAAGCTGTCAGCCAATCTACCTCCAAAACAAGCAGGAACCACATCAGGCTACTTTTAAAACATCAGGGCCCCTTTAAAACAATCTCCCAAATCTGAAGCCAAGGAATAAGAAGCACCCAGCTGGGGCAGTTCAGTTCCTGCAGCTGTGGCAGGGGAGGCCTGGCCAAAGCCCTGGCACTGACTGCCCTGGGGTCCCCTCTCACCAGAGACAGACTGCCTGCCTGGGGGAAGCAGGACAAGAGAAAAGGGCAATTAAAAATCTCAGAAATGCCTTTTACTTATATACAAAAACAACCAAACAAAACCAACCAGGAAACTTTACCTTTATGTTTCCAGTGCTTATTTGTTCTTTCTAAGAATTAAACCCTCGATATACTAATGAAAGGCCTGAAAATGTTTGTAGCTTCAAAGGGCTTTGTCCTGACTTTATTTCAGTGTAATAAGTGCTGGCAAAGCTAGTCTATAATTTTGATTTAAAAAAATAAATCTATAAATAAACAAGTGCGGTTGATGAAGCAAAACTGCATTTCCAGCAGAGGCATACGCTCAACCGCAGAATAATAAAGAAACAAAAGACATGATCCAGAACTTTCCAAAATATGTTGTCATTGTGCCTAGGGGCTTCAGCTGCTGGCTCCAGTCCTGTTCCCTTTGCAGCCAGCTCCAGAGGAACTCCCCTCTCCGGTGCAATCAAACCCAGATTGACTGGGTTTTGGAAGAGACTTATTTTTATCGTTCCCTTTCATTTCAGGCACTTCCCCAGTCCCAGACTTGCCGTCTCTCCCAGCTGGCCCCAGGAAGGGCCTGTCCTGCCTGGGCTGGGCACAGCCTCTGCCCGGGATGGCAGCCACAGCTGCTGCTCCACACTCTCTTTTTAGATCCAGCAGTTTTTGAGAAAACGCCTGAAGGACTCACCAAGGCGGCTTTTCCTCTCTGATCCCCGCTGCCACATCGGATCCAGCCGGGCAGGAATCCTCAGAGAGCAGGGCTCCATCCAGTGTCTGCCCCACCAGCTACTGAGAGCTCTGCTTGCATCTGTCAATTAAACCTCAGAGACTGCCTCCACTGCAAAGGAAAGTCATACTCTTCAGTACCAGAACCAGCAGTAACAACTGGAACAGGGCTCTCAGCACAGTTCTTGGCTGGTGTGCCTGACAGACAAACCCTGGGGTGCCCCCAGCCCTTCCAGACCTGTTCTCATTCAGACAAGGCTGGAGAGAGAATGTGACGTTGTCATCAGCAGTAGGTGATCAGGCATTTTCAAAAATAGACCACGGTGACATTCTTGGATTTGCATTGTTGGAGTTTTTGGCAAAAGATGCCTTTTATCAGACCCAGGATTTGATCCTGTTGCTTTAAACAAGTGAGGCTAAGCATAAGGATATGCAGAGCATTGTTAAGCACAGCCTCCAGGTTCCTACCTTCCCATGAAAAATACTCTTCAGCGTTTTGATATCTAAAAGCTTGTTTCTGGAGTGAATATTGGGATGTTCTAAACCACACTCCAGTACAATCAGGTATGTTCCACTCTCAAAATGCTGTTGTCAAGAGAATAAAACTGGATAAATGTATTTATCTACATGGAAAATTGTCCTTTAATCTTAATTCCACCCTGTAAAATGTGGGTTGCATCTTAAGCTGTTTTGTGCTGTCGGAATAGGTGAAAGGAAGCTCTTTTGTACTCCTCATCTCTCATGCACAGAGCATTAGCACGTGCAATTAGGCGTGACATTTGGGTAAATATTGCTTGTGTTAACAGCCAAAGCACCCAGGAGACAGCGAGCAGCGAGCAGGGAAAGGAAGGGGAACAAAGCCCTGCCGAGGCAGAGTTTTGTGCTGGCAAAAGTAACACACAAGTGTGTTTTATCATTTTCACCTGCACCTAGACAGAGCTCCTGATATGTTGTCAGTTGTACTTACTTTCTATGAGTAATACTCTTCAGATTCAGTTCTAAGCTGAATGCTCAGGCATCTTACAAAACCCCAGCTACTTCCTGATTTTAATATCCTGAATTTCTTACTTTATATGTACAAAATACTCATATTCACCAATCTTACTTAACACGGAACAGTTCAGTATTAAAGAGCCTGAGAATGGTGTTGCTCCTGTTAAAATTTGCACAGAGACAAAACAAAAATGCAAAACTAGTACCTGCATGCACAGATTTGCTGCTAGGCACTGTATTGGTTTAAAGGTTGTGCACTCTGACACTCCAGCACCAAGGGCTGGGCTGTACTTTTTTCGTGCTGGCTGGGAATTCACACCCTGGGGATTTTCTGCCACTAATTACAGTTGGGTTACTCAGCACCGAGGCTCTGGGCAGTGGCTGTGCTCAGATCTAGGTTACTGGGGCTGGGCCCTAAGGTCTTTTCCAAGAACAAAAGATACAGGTTGCAGTCAGTTCTGAACCACAAACTGCTTTAGTTTATCTTTAAAAGTGACACAAAGAAAGAATCTTTTATCTGCACATTTTAAGAAAATGCCCAAACCTTCCCCAAAGGTATCTGAACTACCCGGAGTGTGAGTGATCTGCTGATTTGGTTGCCCAGGGTTTGAGGCAGAGCAGTTTAAACCCTGTGCTCAGTGCTCCCAGAGCAGAGACTGCTGGAGCTGCAGAGCCCAGCCATCGTGCCTGGCTCACCTGCTGAGGGTGGCCCAGCAAGGCAGACACTCCTTTCAATGGCAAATTTGCAAAGCTGTGTTCATCGTTACAAAGGACTGAGCTATTTTTTTTTCTTTTTGTGGCCTCCAGATGTTTTGGAGTAAGTTTTGAACATTACTTATTGAATCCATATTTAGGTTTTAAATAAAAACACACAAAAGATTTTAAAATAAAACTTCTTGCTGGCTGCTGGAGATGATTAACAGTCTATAACCACTGCAAACTGACAGACACTGGGCTTTCATTTTTCATTCTCGTCAGTGTTGCATAAATTTTGCTTTTAGCTTTGTTTTAATCAGTTATGAATTTGATCTTTTGTCTATTCATAAAAGTGATCTCCAGGTCCACCACCACCAACTTTAGCTCCAGTTGCTGAGATTTCACACCATTGCAGAGAAGGCCTGGTGTCAGAACATGTAATATTCAATATCTATTATCACATTCATAAACTGTGGGTGTTTAAAAACTTTTTTCCTATTAAACCTGGCCTTTTGCATGTGGGGAGCAATGGACACTGCAAGCTGGTCACACCAGCATTTCATGTTGGGGCTGAGGACACTGGGGATGGACCTCCCTGGGAAATGCACATGCATTTTCAAAATTCTATTCTTGGGATCCTTCACCAAAGATTCTTAAAAAACCTGATCTGGCATGCAAGAAGATGAAATGTAAAAATTTTGTAACTTTTGCTTTTCACTTCAGAGAAAACTATCAGATAGTGGAAGCAAACACAGAGCTATTTCCTTTCAGAGAAATTGTTCCTTCCAGCTTTCACACTGCAGAATCCTTAATGGCCAACAGTGAATGACTTTAGGATTGAGATTCCATTTCATTTTATACAAAACTCCTGGTTATTGTGGGGTTTCACAAGTGTCTGGAAGTTTTTGCTGACTCTCAGAGTGGGAGTAAAAGCCGCATTTTCTGCAAACACCTGAAGAGGTTCTTGCAGAGTTCCACCGAGCAGCCACAGGTAACATGAGCTCCCCTTTTCAGCCCATTTGTCTGTTCAGAAACTGGCATGTGCAAACCTTGTCTGTGGCACGGCTCCAGCACCATCTGCTCCCCTGTCTCCAGAGCACAGGCAGCGAGGAGCTCTGACAACGGGGGCTGGAACACACGGCGTGTTTGCACAGAGCCACTGCACACCAGTAGGCCTTGAAGGAAGGTGAGGTGGTTTGCACTGTCCTTTCACATCCACCTGAGTATTTTCTGCTCTTTTGGATGAGTACCTTGGCTGTTGAGTTTAAAATTTAGAAAAAAAGAAAATAATTCCTTGATGTCTCTCTAAAAAAACTACACACACGTATTCAGGGAAGGTGTGTATTCAAGCTTCCACTCTGTGTGGAGAAAGACATGCAGGGTAACAGAACTCCTATTTTTAATGCTCAAATATGTATGTCCAAATTATTTTGGCACAGGAAATGATTTGAGGAGTTAGGGAACATTTGGGTTGTGCAGAATGGAGCTCTCCTGCCCTAGCTGTGCATTTAACAAAGAGAAGGGAGGGACTGCCTCTACATGGACACCTTGCTGCGCAGCTCTGGAATCCCATCACTGCTGTGCACAGGAGGGAGCTCTGGAGTCACCCTTGGGCAAGGCCAGGCCAGCTGAGCTGCTCCTTCTCCTGTGGTAGCTGCCAGAGACATAAACAACAAATAAAGCACTGCCTGTCCCTTATCATGTGCCCAGCTCGTGAGCACAGCCCTGCCCTGCCAGACGAGAGCCTTGGAAAGTGTGGATGATGCACGACAAACTCCAGTTCTGCTCTGCCAGGCTCCCTGCTGAAGGCCACTTTTGTTCTTGAGCAACCACTCAAATACCACGTTTGATATCATGAGAGTGGGAGAATGTTCTTAATGTAAGAGATCCATTCTATTCACTCTTTCAGAGCTTCTTCCACAGCCGTTTTTGACTGTGACAAAAACATTGCTTGGATTCTCCCAGAAAACATATGACCTCCAATAGTAAAAGGGTTGTTTAAAGAAAGAGGTTATTTCTACAGTGGCCATCAGTTGTTAAGGATGGTGATTTCACAGCTCCTGGAGAAGGAGCAAGGAAAGGCAGCCAGCAGCTCTGCAGGCAGCGTGGCCAGCCCAGGGCAGATGTGGCACCTCTGTGAGTACCTGAGGGCTCAGGGGGAACACTCATTTTCTCCACAGAACTTCTGTACCTGGCACACAGAGCTGCACTGCAAACAATCGTGGCATCTGTTCTAGCACGGAATTAGATACAAAACTAGGGAGAAAGTTGGGTACATGAGCTACCTGTGTGTTTGCTCACTGCTGTTGAGTTTGGCCAAACCTATTGGGAGCTGGGAGCAGTGAAAAACCTGTCAGTATTTACAAGCTTCTGGAACAGCTCCATTCTTTAATCATTTCTAAGCTCCAAGAAAGCAAGAAAGGACAAATGAACAGCTCTGACAACATACTGACTGACAACGTGTTAACATTTTTAAAGCGCTCCAAGGGCGCTTTCCAAATAGGTTTTGGAAGGTGAAAGAAATGAACAGAATGCAGTGTGTGCAGCCAGAAGTACCGTGTGATGGCAGCTTCAGTGATTCTTCTGCAGCACTGAACATTCTTTGACTTGCAGAAACTCAAACAATCTGTCTCTGAAGAAATAGCTCCAGGATGTTGCGACAGGAAGGAAATGTACTGTGTAAATGCTGGAGCATCTTATGGATCTGAGAGATGCTGTGCCTAAGGAAAACTGATTGGGAAACATTTGAGTAATACACGTGTCCAAAGAACAGATATGCTCTGAAACACAGAGAGCTGATAGAGCTGAAATTACAATGAGACATACATCTGCCTCCCTGTATCCATTGCAAAGTCACCTGATGTGACTCTGTTTGCAGTGTGAGCTGTGACGTAGCAAAGTACGACCACAGACAGGCCCTTCATGTGCCCCAGTGATAGTTTTTATGTTTAATCCACCAGCATTGAACTCTGGGAATAACAGGGGCTGTTCCTAAAGCAGTGTAGGAAGGGGCAAAGAGCAGGTGCTCCATGAGCAGTTATGGGGCTTACCAAGGCCAGCCCTCGCTGCACTCCAGGCAAGGAACACAATTAAATGCACGCAGAAACTCAATTTGACAGCTGTGAGCACTGCTCTGTGAATGCTTGAATGGGGACCATTTTGTCCTGAAGAAAAATCCTGAGTTTCTTGTAGGTGTTGAACTGTAAATATTGAAGCTGCATTGAGCAATGGTGCCCAATGAAAAGGGAATTTATCCACTCTAGGCACCAGCCAATACCCACAATTTTTCCTCAGAAAATTCCCCATTGATAGCACTCACAAGAGCTTTCCCATGTCGATATTTCTGACAGTGCTTCTTCTATTATCAGAATAAAAAACACACCCAGTTTTGCTATTGTGAGTGTTGCAACTACAAATTTATTCTCTCTGTTAAACTGTCAGTAACTTTTCACTGAAAATGTTCTCATTTTCTGGAACCTGGCTGCCTTCATCTGAGCTGAGAAATAAGGGAAAATGATCCATCCAAACTCCCAGAAATCACTAACTTGGTGAAAAGTTTTCATACTGTATAACCAGTGATGCATCTTCAAGATGCTCAGTTTACCCACCACCCAAGGCATGTGCAGAGGATGAACTTTTCTACTTATGTTCTAGCACTATCCACACATTTAGAGATGGCATCTGACTCAAACTCACACAAACATGTAAGCAACAAGTTACTAACACACACACTGTGCTAACAGAGCAGCAAAAGCAGAGGGGTGTTGGACTCTGAAAAAGGAGGAATTGATACTCTGAGCAAGGCCTGAATTCCATGAGATCCTGGTCCTGGGGTTCAGCTTGACTTCTGCAACCCTCAGTAGCATTTTGGTTACATTTTCTTACTCGTTATACCTAAAGAGCAACTTACTGAAGCAGAAAAGTTCTGGAATCATTTGGGAAACAAAGTCTGTTGGGTTAAGTAGGAGTTCTAAGAGCCAAGTAAAGTGAATGTGAAAGTGATAATACCTTGGAGTGCCACCTTGTGTTAATTCCAAGGGATTGGGGAGTGCTGGCTGAGCGTTAGGTCCTGGGCAGCTTCAGGAAGGCTCTGCCAGAAGGGCCATACAGAAATTCAGGTTGTTTCATTGACTGATTGTAATCCAGGTACTGTTTGAAGTGAACAGTGAGTCACATCCATGACAGCTAACAGTCTATACACATGGCAGCCTACTACACTGGTGGGAAACAGTGCCAAAATAACTAAGAGGCAATTCCAAAACAAGCCAAGGCAGACCCAGCTCCATATTTAGCTTTAAATTACAGAGTAGCAGGAAAAAATGCCAGGTTGTCAGCTTTTTCTGCTTTACTCCATGGAACGCTGACAACAAGCAGGGCTGCATGGCTGGAAACCAAAGCTGGGGCAGAGGGCAGGGCAGGGTCAGAAAAGAGGTGGAAAGCCCAGCTGGGAGTTAGTACAGGGTGGAATTTTGGGAAGTGTCTCTGAGGGGAAGGCAGCAGCCCGGGCAGCTGGGGCTCTCCGGGCAGGCCAAGGCCATGGCTGTGGCTGTGCTGTGTTCCAGGGAGGACGGGGCAGGAGCACATTTGGCAGGCAGAGGATGGCTGAAACCACCAGCAGCCACAACAGCAGAAGGAAGATCTCTTTAGACAGGCAGAACTAATGAAAGGACTGAGGGCTGGCAGACGATCGCCGCCAGTGCCAAGGTCTCTGAGGAGAGCCCACAGCTCCACTCTGTCCTGAGCTGACAGCTTGTATGACTTTCAAACTCCTGCTTTAGCAGAGACTTTTAGTCATCACTTAGTGCTGTACGGTCTGGGAGAAGCAGAGGGAGGAACTGTGTCTTCAGACGGGCCCTGCAAAAGCCTTTGGTACTTTCAGTTCTGCAGAGGATGGAAACGCCCAGCCAGGGCATTAACTTCAGATCATTCAGGCTGATGGTAGATATTTACAGTCTTCCAAAGAGCATGTTCCAAGCATACAATTAGCATGAGTCATTAATCCTCCCATCCCCTGACAGCACAGTCAGACCTTTGGTTTTCACACGAGGGAGTTGAAGTAGTCATACCCTTTGATAAGAAGGAAATCAAGTATTTTAAAAAAGGAAGTTTTTTTTGGCTATTTAGCCACTGACAAATGTATAATCCACATCTGGGGCTGAAATCCTCATTCCCATGGGTGAGGGTACAGGCCACAGGCACCCAGAGCAACACTTTACTGGGGATGAAGGGCTCTGCACCTCAGCTGGGCTCTGCTCAGCAGCACTAGGGTGGTGTGTGCCTGCAGCAGCCAGCCCCAAGGCCCCGTGTCTGCAGAGGTGCCACCCCACAACAACCCCCAGACCCACACCGGGGCTTCCCAGCGAGTGATCCTGAGCAGCCAACTGCTCTGGGAAGCCCCTGCTCTGCTCTGCTGCAACTCCATGCAAAGAGAAGTGGCCCACGGGCACGAATTAGGAAAACAGCTGCAAGTAGAGGAACACTGATCAGGACTCCCACAGCCTGATTTTATTGATTTCCTAAAGTATAATTTAAATGACGAGTTTTTATTAAGGTACCCTTCTGATGATCTTGATTCTTAAGCTTATGTAGGGAACAGAACTCAGGGATCTTGATCTCATCTGAAGCCTCTGGAATTACTGAGATACAAAAGTAATAAAACACTGCAAGGCCAATACAGCACTGTAGGGTTGGCCCTTCACAAAATCGAGACCATCTGATATTTTTAAAGAAATATTTTGCTTACGTTGCAACAACCAGTTTTACTAACATATTACTTCCTGAGAGAAGTGGAATATTTTTTTTACTGTCTGTTTATAACAATAATAATAAATCAGTATATACCTATGCCTTCATATACTGATCTTATTTTTTAAAATCAGTCCCTTACATATCCTCAGACAAGGGAAGGCAAATAGTGGAGAATTGTTTCTGTGCCAATTTTCCACATTTCATATATCTTCTAATTTAGGGGTCATAAGCTGTAGCAAATACAGAGTTTAAAATCCAATTCATTAGCTCTAGGAGCCAACAGCAACCCTTACAATCATTTTAGGTACTGTAGGAAGAATGTAGGTGATTTGGGAAAGAAAATGTCTTGGATTTTAAAATCCATTTGCCACTTCTACATTAAGCAGCAGCTGTTGTCAGAGGTTTAATGCTAACTTGAATCACAGAAGAAAATGCTAAACTAGTGCTTTAAAAATTCCAGTAGAACTGGAGCCCAGCTGTCCTATGGAATACAACACGTTTTCCTGTTCCTTCGCCAGATCAGCTGCTGAGGCTCTTGCAATAACATCCCTATCAGAAGGGGCTGAGGCAGTGGAACCTTTTCCCCACTACTCCACACAGATGTGGGAGCTGTTCCTTTCTCTTTCAGATAAAAAGCCAAAAGCAAGCAAAAGAATCTGTGAGTGCCAGGCCACAGGCAGTGGTGCTCTCTGTCCCCAGCAGAGCTGGGAAGGAGCCCTGGGCACGTGCTGGGCCCTCCTCACGGGGCTGCTGCACAAGCCAGGCCAAAAACAAACAAAAATATCACATAAAACTGCACAAGGAGCAGTGCCTGTGTAGGTAGGAGAGTAAATCCTTGCTGCACGTCATCCTGAACATTCTGCAGCTCAGGAATCTTGCCCCCTTCTTCCCATCCACTGAAGCCACAGGGGACAGCATGACGTGAGTAAAGGACATTGTGCCCTTCTGCCATTCTGCAGGCTTTGCTGCTGGACTGTGCCAGCCCTAGTGCCAACAGATGCTGAGAGCTCTTCTACAGGTCTTGTTAGACCCCACTTGTGCCCACCCTTCTGCTCTCACACACGTTATACTGGGAAATCTTTTGACCATGTGGAAAGATACCATCGACAAGAAAGTGTTAAAAACCAGAAAGCCTTGGGAAAAACTGGCAAGTGGAAACATTTCTATTGTCTTTTTTGACTACATGAAATTGCTGTAGTTCAGTACATGCCACAAAGCACATCACAGAACTATTAAACCCCTTAACACAACATCTTGACATTTTGATTTCCAGACTCAGTGAGGTATGGTTGTTTTCTTTGCTAAATTCACCCCATTTCACTCTTCACTTGTAGCTTCCTTCATTCTCCTGCAATAATCCATCTCCATGCATTCTTTCTCCCAGTTACTCTCCTCCTCCTTCTGTATCTCTACCATTTAACAAATTTATTCCATTTCCTTTCCTGGTACAACTGCTATTTTTACTGCCTGTGCCTCTGTTCTGTGTGAGGAGTCCTCTCTTCCCTGTGGCACTCAGTGCCAGGCTCCATGTGCACATGGAGCACTGGCCAGCAGGGACCTGGGGGCCTTTAGATGTCCATGCCCGGGCTGGGTGGGCACCTGTGGGGGACACCTGAAAATAAGGATCTCTTTCAAGTGAACGTTTTGTCTCCTGCTGAACATGTTGGAGCCTGCTGGAGAGTGAGAGATTTGTTCTCTTTGGGAGGTTTTTGAGTATTTTCCCACTTTCAGCATACATAAAAATACTGTCTACTTTTGAAAGCTCCTCTTGGGATTTCTTTCTCTATTTTGATTATAAAAATGATAAACAAGCACACTCACAAGAGAGAACTAACACACACTAGGATGTCCTGCCTTGGTACCCCGAGGAGGATGCCTCATGCCCAGCCCCACAGGCCATGGCCAGAACCCCCGTTTGTGTGAGACCCCAGCCCCCAGAGAGCTGCTCTGAGGCACCAGCACGGCTGGTACATCACTCAGCCACATCAACACCAGTGGCACAGGAACCATTTGCATGTCAAATTCACAAATTAAACATGTGAACAGATGACAAGTGAACATCTTGATTCACACAGTGTTTCTCCTGCTTGTCAGCTCCTGGCAGTTAAGAACAGTCACTCTAAAAAGTGCTAAAAATAACACAGTCAGGCCCTGCCTTCAAATTCTTTTTTTCCTCCAATTTTGCTTTGATATTGTGCTCGACTCTGCTAATAATGAAGTTAACATGGCCCAGAAACCATTGCTATAATTTTAAAGTAACATCAGAAATACATATGGCCTATGAGCAGATGGAAGGGGAGATGAGATGCAAACATCCAGCTAGGCCATGCTATCAGTCTGGACTGTTTTCTCAGGTGACATCAAGACAGCATCAAGCAGAATGGAAGTACAAAGACTCAAAGACTAATTTGGGATCTGACCCTTGTCAGGGAGAAGTGCAGATCCACTGCCTCACTCCTGTGATTAAGGAGAGTTTCCCAAAGGCTTGTCCCCGTCTCTCCTGTGCCACACGACGTGCTGCACAAGGTGTTCCACACCATGATCTCTCATGTTTTCTCTACAGCCTGTTAAAATTTCTCCAAACCCCAATGCTTTCCCATCCCTTCCCCTCCTTGGATAACAGCCTCCTTTTTGGCACACACAAAAGACTCCTGAGCCTCCTGTGATCCGCTCTCCGGCAGTCCCCTCGGCCCCGTGCTGGGAGCAGGGAGCCGCAGGGGTTGTCCCTCCTCCCCTCCCCTTTCCAGGGATTCCACACGGGCAGCCCCAGCCCCCTGCCCGGCTCCGGCTCATGCCAAGGCTCCCCGCTGTCTCCGGAGCGCGTCTCACGGCCGGCACAGCCGCGGGGCACAGGCGGCATCCTGCGGGAGGAAAGCCGCTCCTCACAGCCGGCCTCACGCCGCGGGACAGCCGCAACAGCAGCTCCGCAATTACCGCCTGTGAAACACAATTTCCACTGAATTAAGCCCAAGTGATGCTCAGAATTTTTGATGTAGCTCTAGAGTCTTGGCAATTCTGCCACAAAACTCGTGGAACGCAGACGCACTGGGAAAAATTCAGATGAAACACTGTGTGTTCAAAAACTGCCATTGCAGGAGCCCAAGTCCCCGTCAAAAAGTGAAAATTAATAAATGGAAACGTCCTTACCCAAAAGTGGCAAATCATTATTACACTCTGCCTGAGGGAATTCTGATCTTATTGTTCAAGTGGGTAAGCACGAGGCAGATTACCAATGTCTCCTAAACAACATTAGTTTTGAAGGCTGATTGCAATTCCAGCCAGGGAAAGGGGTTATCCCAATGCCAGTTGTGCACTGTCAGCTTCGGAGCAGAATTACCATGCTATTAGTGTTTCTGTGTGTACAATTCTTGTCAAAACAGACTTCCAGTTTTTGAAAGAAAATAAGAGGCAAATACAAAACCATCAAGGGTTTAAATGCAATATCTCCTTGGAGTGAAATATTGTCTAGAATACCACATTTCATACAATGTGTTAAGACACACCTTGCTCTGCACATGGCACCTGGTACCAATTTTATTTAAAATTATGTGTAGCTCACATATTCTAGCAGCAAAGGGAAACTGGTCTATGATTCTGAAGGTATTGAGCATTTCAAGTCTGCTCAAAGCAGCAGAACATTTAAAGACTTTCAAGTGCTGTTAAGGAGAGGATTTCTGAAATAACATATTAGAAATAAATAGCACTGACTAAGTAAGCTGTAGGAGAATATTATATTATTTCTATTTATGATGAACTGCCCATTAATATAGTAACAAGTAACAGAGCAATACAATAACACACCTGTGTGCTGGGTGACACAGCTGTGTGCTGGGTGACACAGTCACCTGTGTGCTGGGTGACACACCTGTGTGCTGGGTGACACACCTGTGTGCTGGGTGACACAGCTGTGTGCTGGGTGACACAGTCACCTGTGTGCTGGGTGACACACCTGTGTGCTGGGTGACACACCTGTGTGCTGGGTGACACAGTCACCTGTGTGCTGGGTGACACACCTGTGTGCTGGGTGACACATCTGTGTGCTGGGTGACACACTCAGCTGTGTGCTGGGTGACACACACACCTGTGTGCTGGGTGACACATCTGTGTGCTGGGTGACACACCTGTGTGCTGGGTGACACACCTGTGTGCTGGGTGACACGGCTCTCGTGGCACACTGACCCAGCACAGCCGTGCCCAGGGGACAGGGCACAGACCTTGGCACACACAGCACTTCCAGCCTCACCCCTTGGAATGGCCCGTGGTTTTCTTCGTGACGGGGTTTTTCAAAAGGAAATATGTTTCCTTTTGAACAGAGATCCGTTTCTTACGAAGGAAGCCACCGTGTCACACTTTTCCTGAGCAGACAGGAACACAGCAGCACAGGCCCAACCAGAACTGCACCGGGCTGTTCCTGAGGCCCGTCACAGCCCTGCTCAGGGGATGCTGAACTCCCGCTGGGGCCGTGGAAAGGGGCACTGCATCTTCAGAGGAAACAGATTTCTTTCAGAAAGGGGCAAGAAGTTGAAGAAACATCTGTAAAGACTGATAATAGATTCACTTCCTGAAATTCTTTTACTACTGCTGTGAAAAGCAGGAAGTATGGGCAAGAGAAGGAAAGAATTGTAAATAAGGGAAGAAGTCTTTCTCACCCCCAAAGCTGCCTGGATTGCTGCATGGTGCTGGAGCTGGGATGGAGGTGTCCCTAGCGGGCTCTCTCCATGCTGGTAACACCAAGGGGCAGCAGAGTGGCTGCTGCCAGCTTTCCCCCTGGCTGCAGGGTGGCAGGAGCAGGGCAGGTGGCACAGGGCACGCCCCGAGGCACAGCCCAGCCGGGCTGCAGCAGGGATGAACCAACCTGCCCCGAGCAAGGCACGCTCCTGGCAGGCCACTGCAACCCCAGCTGGCACCCTGAACATCAACACTTAGCCACAGGGAATGCCAGCTTTCCCAGGCTATGGGACCCAAGAGGATGAGGGTCTGTTGAATACCGTGTTTCATCCTTAAATATTGAATTTTAGAAGATGCAGATACAGTTTTCTCCTCTCTGTAAATGTACTTGAATAAATATAATACAAACTTAGCAGATGGCCTCTATAATTTGGTCTTTAAAATAAAAATCCAATGCATTTCTCACAAGATTAATTGCAAATCTTTGCAACTTGCTTTGGAAGAAAAAATTGGCCAAAATTACCCTCTTGCTTCTCCTTTTTCTAAGGAAATGCAATTCTTCTATTAATAACTGCTGTAGCACAAACCAGACTTTATCCCATGCTGACAGACAAATCTGAGTTAAAAAGGGATCTCAGTTACACTTCCCAATAAATCCTCCAAGCAGGCCGTTTGATTTTCCTCTCTCCTGTGCTTTACAAAACTCCTCCAGCTCCTAAATCTGCACAGCTCCTCTGAATCCTTTCTCTGGGCATGCTGTAAATAACCCCAAGTGTTCCCCAGTGCAGGCAGCCCCTTTGCCATGGGGCCATGCTGCAGGTGGGGCACAGCTTGTCCCACCTTCCCTGCTCCCTGCTGCTGCTCCAGGCAGGCACACTGCAGTCCCCAACTCCACTGAAACGAAGCAATTAAACAGTGAAGTTATTAAGGTGCAGCAAAACATCCGTGAAATAAAGCAATCATCCTTTCTGCTCTAGCATAAAACATATCTGGTTTGCTCTTCTTCCCTTTCTTTATGAGGACAATCAATAGTTCTCTACTGAATAAATCCCTGCCCAGCAAAGCAGATTGTGTTTCCTGCAGCGGATTGATAGCTCAGTCTGACTTAATGGTCTCGAGCCACATTGACTTCCACATTTTAACACAGGAACGCTGCAATAAATACCAAGAACAGTAAAAACATGTGAGATCTTTCTCTGTATCTCTGAATGAAGGAAATTGATAAAATATACTCGAGCAAAGCAGAGATTTATTTATTTATTTGCTGTCAATTTAAACTGTGTTTCCCCTAATCTCTCTCGAGGCTTTAGCAATACTATTTGGAAAGAACAGAACATTCAACCAAAGATCAGGATACATCTTCCTTCCCCCAAAGAAAAGCTAAGATTTTCTCCAAGCCTCATGATGTTTTGTGAGAATAAATGATCTCCCAGTTGTCCCCCAGTGAGGGAAGCAGTTTCCTGGCAGGGAGCCAGTGCCACTGCTCCGCTCCTGGGTGCAACCCAGCCCTGGAACTGCACACTAGGTAAGTTCGACTACTAAGATCTGCTACAGCAGCTCAATATTCTTGCATCAAACTGCACCCAGAAAGGAAACAGAAGCCAATATTGCCCATTAAGCAGAGACAGGCTAATAGCAAGGAAAACAATTAGTAACTATTATGCAAATTCTGAATTGGCTTTTCTATTCAGCCATTTTTTGGCATGCATGAAAACAGCTTTTGTTCACACTAATATTTGGGAAAGAGGTTTTATTTATGCAAATAGATGCATTTCTTAAAAAAACCCCAAATTGCATGTAAATGAGCATATTTGTGCATCAATTAGTGAATTTGAGTTTTCTTTGCTGCAAATACACATCCATTTCAGATGGTTGCAAATGACTAGTGAGAGGGACAGGAAAACATAAATGAGTCCATTTTCCTGAGCGCTTGACAGACACCAAAATGCCCATTGTGGAAGAGATGGGGAGCTCTACAGATGGATAAAGACAGCAGCACAAAGCAGCACAGTCTACAGAACTGTAATTCTTAGTCAACCTTTTAAGTCTTCTGAAACACAAGAGAACAAATGGTATTCCAAAAAGTCCAAGTTTATTCTGCCCGTGTTCTGCTGGCATGCTAAAAATACTCACTGCAAAGGGCATCAGAGATGTAACTAGACAGATACTTAAAAAGTGACAGTCAGTGGAGAACAGATTGCTGCTGAGACCAATCCCAGCTGATAGGATTCCTCTTCTATCAGTTAGAAGATACAAAAGGCCAATAGATCAAGGTGTAGCAACAAGCTCAATAATAAATGCCATTAATACCAGTTTTAGCTTCCTCCTGAAGAGAGGCAGATGCTCCCCATATGGTCCCACCACAGCAGAGAGGTTTGCATCTGCCCCCAAGGGCTGACAAGGGGAAGCTGCTCTGGCCTTTGCTGCTGCTGCTGTTGGAGGTCGAGAGCAAGTCCAGAGGTGCCTCTCAAGCCTTGTGGTGCCATCTGCACACACTGGGCCAGCTGCTGTGGTGCCCAGGGCCCTCCCAGCTGCTCCTGGCGTGGGGCAGGGGTGTCACCTGGCCCGGCCAGGGCTGTGACTGGCTCCAGGACAGCCAAAATGTCCCAGGCACCCATGCCTGGCAAAGGTGACGGCTTAGATGTCACACGGAACTCCCTCCTGGTGCTAGCACTCAGAAGAGACTCCTAAGGGAGAGAGAGACTCACTTCACACATTCCTTCCCATGTCAGCTGCCTCTCAGAAGACTTTGCACACTTCCACTGGAAGTGCAGAAGTAAGGGTGCACTGATGTACTGATTTTCACAGTGAGTGGCCCCATGGTTAAACAGGTGGCAATCCCAGCTAGGGGTGTGCAGCACTTAGTCCATGAACACCAAATAATGTGTGGAATACACAGATCTATATTTTTTTGGCCTCATTTACATTACTGTTGCATATTGGATACTCTTAAAAAATACTAACAACATATTTCTTGAAAGTCAAACATGGTACAATCTCTGTTCCATTCTGGTAGTACAGCCCTTAATTCGGGGTTATGAAATTCAGGTTCTTTCTTTCACCTGGATGATTTCAGCAGAGGTGTCCGGCTATGGCAGTGTACTGAAATTTCTCTCACAAGCTCAGTCACCAAACCCCAGTTCTAATCCTGTTCACACAGGGTTTCCAGCAGGTTAGCAGGTACATGGCACACATCTGACACTGGATAAAGCACATCCATTCCTATGCCTCAGGCAGTGGCATCACTATCACTCTGAATTGGGGTGACTGTAGCTTTAGAAGGAAGGATTGAAACACACTTTATGAATTTCGTACCTACAAAGATTGGGGATTAGACATGTGGAAACATTTATTTACTTAAATAAAATACTCTTAATTTTGCAGTCTCTAGATTTTATACACTGCAATTAGAGCAAAGTAGCTGATTTGCTTCAGCAAATATTCAGGTATTCCTTCACTATCTCATCCACTGTCTGGGGATGCTTTTATCCACTCAAAATCCCCCACATTTCTTTAAACAGTAATATAAAACACACAGTGGGTATTTGAAAAAATTCTGAAACTGTTCAGGCAATAATATTCTCATCTGATCTTAATAGTGCTGTTTATGCAGCATATATAATTAAAAGCATTTTCAGTATCAGCTTAATTAATCTCAGAAGTTCAGTATTCAAAGAGCAGAGGAAATAAGCTTTTGCTGCTCATTATATATCATGCAATTATATGATGAAGACATCCAATCATAATTATGTGCCACAATAATAATTCTGTGTCAGAGAAGTTCCACGATCTAGAGGAAATAAAAGGCATGCCTTGAACGGTTTGCCTCAGGGCCTGAAGGGCGATTTCAGGGGGACTCGCACCGGCCCTGCAAGGAGGGGAGGAGGCGGGCGGGGGGCGGAGGATCTTGCTGCCGGCTGGACTCTGCCTGCTGTCCTCTCAAGAGACAGACGGGCTAACAGATGAAATAGATGGCTAAATGCCTCCTCTCCAGAGGTTTGAGCTGCAGATCTGCGTACCAGCTCACCTTTAAAACCCGGCGTGTACCTGGGAGTGGGAAACACCGCCCCGTGCCCTCCTGTATCAGCTGGGAACCGGTGCCCACCCCCGGGGCAGTGTGGGGGGACTGTGCACATTAAGGCAGAAAACATTTACACCAAGAATAGGGGGAAAGTGTGAACACCAGGAGGCCATGCAGAATTTAACTGGTTATTCCCCAGCTTGTAGTTCACAACTGCTCCAAGCCAGCAATCCCTTCGTATTCAAGGATCCCGTCCTCAAAACCTGACCATTTAAACTGCAATACCAGACAGCAGTAAGAGTTACACATCGAAAATGAATGTGTTAGCTAATTTTGACAATCACACCTTAACTAGTTGTTCCAACAGCCGCAGTGCACTGCTGTACTGCAGCATGTTTACTGAATTAAGAGTGAAGTGACTAAAACATGCTACAGCTTTCCATGGGGCTGCTGCCAGCTCGTTAGCCAGACATCACACAGTACAGTCAGAGAGCAAAGAACTTGTGTGTTTTGCTGTAATTATGCACATAGGAAAATCCTGAACACAGATTACTAATAAAACATGAACTCCTGTAATTATCCCCACGCAATTATATACTTATTTAATCTGTTTCTCTCCTGCTAACCACCGTGTGGCACCCAGCAGTATGTACTGCAGAGAGAATCAACCTGATCTGGTTGAGCCCCCAGTGAGAACTGAACAGAAGACACTTGCCAGGCTAAGTAATTAAAACCGTCTAATTTTAAGTGCATGCATTTAAGCCAAATGCTCTCCAAGGCCCCTCAGAAATTCTAAGGCAAAATTGTGATGGTAAATTAAATCTTTGAAGCCTACCTGGCTTTAACAGCCAGGGAATCCATCCAGGACTCAGTGTGAATTGACTCTTCCACCAAGGAGCTTGGTGTTGCTATAGGAAGCAAGAACTGTGATTGTAAAACCCGGAAAAATGCAAGAGTCATAATGATTAAAAATAAGACAAGAAATCTTACCATTCCAATACATACATCAATCATTCACCATTCAAATTAGCAGGTGAAATAATTGCTTCAGCTTAAATCCCAGTTCAGAATACAGAGGCCACAGAAAAAACTGCAGCTAACAAGGCAGTGACAGCTCTTGGAAAGGGGAAGCAAGTGGCTCCTGGACAGCACTGAAGGTCACATGCTAAAAGCTGAGGACTGGAAAGAAATCCCCAGATGAGGTACAGGCAGCCTGGGCTATTTCTCACTGTACAGACCACGGAGCTGAAGAATTTTTCAACTGTAAAAATCAAGATGGGTTATGTAGGCAAATCATAACGAGAACTATAATGGCTTACACCAGCAAGAAGTTGGGCCAGTCAGTAAAAAACACACTGCAGAGTGTAACTGTCAGGTGCACAACTTCTACATCAACCACCAGCAACCCAATCCTTCTTTTCTGGTGAGGCACCTGTCTCCCCTCCAAGCCATTGTCTCTCAAACCAGTCCAGATACTGGTGATAATGGACTGGACACACACACTGGAAGAGCAGCATCCTTATTCCCTAATATTATCCCAAACATGCCATCCCTTTTTCCTCCTTGTTCCAGTTACAGCTACCCCTTATAATTTCGGTGTTATTCCCTCAGCAAAGGAACAGAACATGCCAGAACATTCCTAAGAAACTGGCAGGAAAACCAGCAGAATTCATCCTTCCTTGAAAAGCCACAGTGACTTTTGCTAAAAAGAAACCATTAAGGAAGCAATAATGATCAGATTTTATGAATTCACACAGAGGTAAAAATCTCTTCAGTTTCTATCCCTTTGTGGGTTTTATGCCACTAAAACCCAGGTGCTGTGGCCTGGAAGGAGGGAGCAGGTCATTAATGCTCAGCTCCCTGGTGCTCAGCTGCCTCTCACTGTACCCCTACATTTCATACACTGTTGCCATGAGCACAGAGTGCATATGGAACATTAGATAAATAAAATTAATTAACCTTGGACTTGGGATTCTTAGCTCCCTATGCACAGCATTTGGGAAAACAGTTCCTCAGAAGCTCTCTAACCCATTTTTACATCCTCTCAGACCCTGTGGCTATGCTAACCTACAGGTTCCTTTAGCCCCAGGTTGTTACACCACCTCAGTATAAAAATAGCCTTCTGCCGAAACAAATAATATTATTTTTCACTGCACAGAAAGCACAGAAAGCATCAGTGTCCCCAGGCAGTCTCCAGGGTGCTAAACGTGCTATTTCAGTTTGGTACTGCATGTACTGTGAACACACTCAGTACTCCCACACGGAATGCTGTCTGATACATTCTCGTTGGAGAGTTCTCCAGGCACCAGGAGCTCTTTCCTTCCCTACCAGGAAATTCCAGGAGTCAGCTAAGCAGTACTGGTTAAACAAAGGTTTTGCCCTTGCTGTGCATATAAATGAATTCTCCCGTATTTATCCTCAAATGTGTGCCTACCTACACAGCTTACCTCGGAGCTGTAAATCCCAGCTGTGAGTAAGGAATTTTCACCCCTGCAGTGCAAGTGACCCCAAATGCCTTTGAGGTGGTCCCAGCTTCTTTCCTTCTGCAGAATTTACTGACTCCTGGGGAACTCCTACACCTCTAAGCTGTCCTGTCCTGACAGGGCACTGGAGATGAGAGAGGAAAAGGAGGAAAGCAGAACCTTGCAGCTGGTGACATCCACTCTGGAGAGCAGGCACCTTCCAGCTGCTGCTGCACCACACAGAGTCACTGCCTGCTGGGCAAGCACTCGCCCTGCCCAGGGCTGGCTGTGCACACCCTGCCCAGGCTGCACTCCAGGGAAAGCACTCGCCCAGCCCAGGGCTGGCTGTGCACACCCTGCCCAGGGCTGGCTGTGCACACCCTGCCCAGGGCTGGCTGTGCACACCCTGCCCAGGTTGCACTCCAGGGAAAGCACTCGCCCAGCCCAGGGCTGGCTGTGCACACCCTGCCCAGGCTGCACTCCACTCACAGTCCTGCTCATAGCTCCCTTCTGGAACTGTGCATTCAGGGTGTCAGAGAGCTCTGCCAGGTGCTCTTGTTTAGAGTATCCAGTTTCTGGCCTCGTTCATTGGGACTTCATTCTAGTGTCTTACTAAACAGAAAAATCCGAGTTCAGGCACTTTGTGTAGAAACCGTGGATAAGCTTGGAATAAATGACCTTTATGGAAAGCCTGCCTTTGGAAGAGCTGTAATACAGGAAGAACTTCCTGAGCAGGCCAGTGCAGTTCAAGTATGATGTCAGGGTCATTATTCCAAGTTTTTACCAAAACATCCTGGATCAATGCAGACACAGAAAATGAAAAGCCTTTATCAGGAAAGCCTGATGGAGGTCACGGCCTCTTGGCTTTTGCATTATCTACCACTGTTATCTTCTGTCCACACAAACTGCTCTAACAGTTTCAATTAAGTTTCAGATGCAAATGTTCTGTATTTTAAAACAGAAAACAAGCATAATTAGATGTAAGACCTAGTATTCTCTAAAATCCTTTAACTGATCTCAAGAGACCTGCAATTTCACCTTTCTTTTGATAGGTGTCCAGTACTGATGTTAGATTTATACTTGTGACCCACAGAGTCCAGGAGAGGCAGGACTGCCCCAAACTCCCAATATCTCAGGAGGGGACAAGACCAGAGAAACGTTTTCTTTCTTCAGCTCCAACCTCCCATAAAATCTATCCTTTACTAAAAATGCACTATAGGAAATCTCAGGAGAATAAAGAACAATACTGAGAAGAGATCTAATAATCAGGTACTTATTTTTCACATGGAAGAGTTCGAAGGGCTGGCAGCACAAGTGTGTTGGTATGCAGGAGCTAAGATTTAAAAATAGTAATATAAAAAAGTGAATGCTTTTTCTTCCACTTTCTTTATGCTTTATTTCTCTTCACTAAATGTACTTTGCACATTGTTAGGTAGATATAATATGTGTAGGAGGGATTGTCGACGTTGCCATGGTTTCTCATTTTTAATGAGCTTTGAGACTTCATAATCTAACCAAATACATTAATAATTACTACATCTATTTTTTCTCCCTTCCCCCCTCCCTCCAAAGCACTCCAAAAATTACTGGTGCTAATAGTAAAACCAGTGATTTGAGAGACAATAAAACATCAAAGCAGAAGCCCACCCTCGAGGAGTCAGCAAACAAAGGCTTAGGGAGGTAACAGGAGAAAATAACCCCTGTGAGTCAGGGATCTGTTCCATGGCCTCATGTCTCTCTCACCATCTAAAGTCAGCACAGCATTTGGTTCGGCTGGGTGCAAAACTCCCCAAACATACAGCAAACCAAGCCACATCTGCCAGAATCAGGAACTGGTGAGCCACTGCAGGCTGCCTGCACAGCTCTGGTACTGTTTGCTAACTCTGCTCAATGTGCAAGGACAGGCTGAAGTGCTCAGAAGGTTGTGGGCAGCCACCTCCCCCAGACACACAATTCCAGCCCTTACAGCCCGGATTTGGCAAAGGAGGGGAGCAATTGTCTGACTTCAAGCCCAAGAATCTGAATGGGACAACCCAGGCACTTACAGGCAAAGCCTTCTTTGACTAATTCACTGACTCAAAGTAAACAAGACTGAAGAGGCGAGAAAACACTACTCATTTTAAAAACAAACAAACAAAATCTATTTCCTCCATAAAGTGCTTTGCTTTTACACTATGGGATCAAGAAAATAGAGATAAATAAGATTAGCTAAAACACTGCCAGCTAAGTGTATAGTTAAGGAGAAAAGTGCTTAATGCTTCAGCAACCATGAAACATGTTTTGCATGAGAGCTTGTTGTGTGAAGCCATTTACTGTTACATCATTTTTGATGGTCTCCTGATACTGATGAAATAGGTCAAGGTGTGGAGGGAATTTAGGCTCTGGGTCTGTGAATAACTTCTTGACTCAAACACGTTAGCAAAAGTTGGATTTGTTACTTGCTGCCAGTGTTCACCTGACCTCGGGCAGTGGGGAGGAACAGCAATCCTTCCCTTTGATTTGAGTGCAGATCAGATATGAGTAGTCTATTTTCATACAGGAGAAGGGAATTCTCCAGCTGGTACCACCGTGCTTACACAGCTCACAGGCAGCCAAGCAGCCGGGGCTGAGAGCTCTCAAAAGCATCAGGCACTGCACGGACAGAGGATGAAACTCCAATGGCTCCTGGTGGAAATTCCAACACGTGTTGTCCTAAAATCTTGCCAGGCACTTGTGTGCACAACAATCTCACTTCTGAGAGAGCTGGACACATAAAGACAGTAAAGCACAGATGCAGTAAGAGACTTGCTGGAGGCCACACAGAAAATCTGTGCCAGAGCAGGACACCAAATCAGCTCCCAAATCCTGGAGACTTCTCAGTCGTGGTACTCTATCCACAGACCACTCCGCTGTGCAAGGACAGAAAAGAACTCCAGCACTACCTCTGGGAAGGGCAGACAATCGAAACCCTGCTGTGATGTTAGAGATGAGAGGAGCCCCAGCACAGAAGTGCAATTTGGCAGAAATCTGGAGGAAAAAGTCAACTACTTCTGCAGCGTGAATCATCACAAATTTAAACATTGTGAAATAAACTTTTGGTGCCAACTTCCTGCATGAAGTGTCTGAGGACTCTGACAGAGCAGCAGTGGATTTTTATCCAGTAAACTCTTACAGGAGGAAAGAAAATCACAATCTCAAAATTTCCATTCCACGTTGCAGCATGAATCAGAAGTTGCTGATTTCTCTCGGAAAGGTCATTACATTTCACTGGGGAGTTGGAGGAGCGGCTGCTGGAGCAGAGCTGGGCTGGCACACGGTGTCACCGCCGCCTGCCCACTGCGATCCCGGGCGGTGCCTGCGGGAGGAGGCTCTGCCCGCCTTCTGTGCGGGACACAACCTGCTTTCTGTGCAGGACACATCCTGCTCTGTGCAGGACACATTCTGCTTTTCTGTGCAGGACACA